>CM059815.1:39590975-39593475 GCA_030435695.1 Brachymystax lenok tsinlingensis
CACTAATTTAGTTGCCCTTTGAACTCTAAATGAGATCACTGGGTTAATATATTGGGGGTTATTGCAGGGGTGGCTACTATGGAGAGAGCGAGAGAGAGAGAGAGAGACAAAGAGAGAAAGAGAGAAAGAGAGAGACAGAGAGAAAGAGAGCGACAGAGAGAGACAAAGAGAGACAGAAACAGAGAGAGACAGAGAGAGACAAAGAGAGACACAAACAGACCCCACAGAGCCCCAGAACACCAACACAATTAGACCCAACCAAATCATGAGAAAACAAAAATATTATTACTTGACACATGGGAAAGAATTAACAAAAAAACTGAGCAAACTGCTTTGCTATTTGGCCCTAAACAGAGAGTACACAGTGGCAGAATACCTGACCACCGTGACTGAACCAAACATAAGGAAAGCTTTGACTATGTACAGACTCAGTGAGCATAGCCTTGCTATTGAGAAAGGCCGCCGTAGGCAGACCTGGCTCTCAAGAGATTACAGGCTATGTGCACACTGCCCACAAAATGAGGTGGAAACTGAGCTGCACCTCCTGCCAAATGTATGACCATATTAGAGACACATATTTTCCTCAGATTACACAGACCCACAAAGAATTTGAAAACAAACCCAATTAAACTCCCATATCTATTGGGTGAAATACCACAGTGTGCCATCACAGCAGCAAGATTTGTGACCTGTTGCCACAAGAAAAGGGCAACCAGTGAAGAACAAACACCATTGTAAATACAACCATATTTATGTTTATTTATTTTCCCTTTTGTACTTTAACTATTTGCACATAATATAACATTTTTAAATGTCTTTATTCTTTTGGAACTTTTGTGAGTGTAATGTTTACTGTAAAAAAAGATAATTGTTTATTTCACTTTTACTTGCTTTGGCAATGTAAACATGTGTTTCCCATGCCAAAAAAGCCTCTTAAATTGAAATTGAATTGAGAGAGAGAGAGAGAGAGAGAGAGAGAGAGAAGCATATTCAATTGGGCCAGAGTAAGCCTTTGTTTTATTGGACAGTTTGCATGTATATATATATATTTTTTTTAAGAGCCAATTAAACAATAGAACAGGAAGGTAAAACAGAGGTTTAAAATAATGAATAATAAAATAATGAATAATACATTTAGGTTAAATTAATAAAGACACTTGTATTTTAGGGTTATTATAATGGTACACGTTCATGTTTTTAGGCCAGGTTATTACAATGGTTTATGGTCTGGTGAAATGTGTCAATTTTAGTTAAGTTCTTTGTGTTGTAATTCCTTGTCAGAGGAAAGAGGGGAGCGAACAGTTTGATGAGTGAACGTTGTGTTTGTCCGGGGGGTGTTAGCTAAGTCTTTACCTAGAGTTTTATGAGTGGAGATCGTGTCTGTCCACAGGGCATTAGCTAAGTCTAAACCTAGAGTAACCTTGCCTTTTACCGAATGACTCATCTACAAACAGGGGAAACCACAAACGCACACTCCCACATACACACAGCTGCAAACTACACATACTAGAAAGCTATGAACTCATTTACCCATAAAACAATTCATCAATTTACTCCCCTTTGATAGTATTAACAACCTTTCATCAACTGCATTATCAGAACAGAAGGATTTTCCCTCATCGACTTCTTACATAAACTTACTTCAACGGGGACCGAGAAAAAGCAACAGTGTTTAATGTGTGAGAAAACTAAAATCTTCAAAACGAGAAATTGGAGCCACATGAGAGAGAATCTCGATTGAGATATTTTCTCCTTATCGATACTGTTAGAGAACTGGTTGAGGCCTGGTTCCTTTAGTCTGCTGCCAGCAGGCCCCTGAAAGGGTGGGAGGGAAGGAGGCAGGGAGCATGAGAATGAGAGAGAGGGGAGGATGGGGGTAGAGGGAGATGCTGGCAGCAGGGCCTGAGCCAGTGATGTGCAGGTGCTATACAGAGAACTCAAAGGAATCTCAGCATCATTGCGTAAGCCCCTCTATGTGGAGTGCCAAGGGGAATATTCTGGGAGCTAGCCTCTCTCTAAAACCTCTCTCTACCTCAGCTTCTGGAGCTAAACATTGGCATATTAGCTTAAATAACCCTGTCTATGTGAGTTTGGACTCTGGTGAGACTTTTTAAAAGTCGAAATGCAAAATGTGAATAGACTAAATGTATATCAAGTACATTCTGCCCATTCTGAATAAGTTGAATCTTGAGCCGAACACTTTGACCACTTTATTTGTGCGTTCTTCCTCACTGAAGTTCATAATCATGTTATCTAATTTGCTAGCTGTCGAGTTGTCGAGGGATCCACTGCGCCCTCAATTCTCCTCGCTACCAAGTGAGGCATCTATGCAGACTCAGTGTCCTTGCTTTTGCAGACTTTACCCATGAATCTTGGGATTGTTACTTAGCAACATAACTGACTGCAAGCTAGCTATTTTATAACGTAGCTGGCTACACGATGGTGTAAGTCTAATTTGGATCCTAGTGGTCACTACTGAACACATCAACTAAGTCTAATT
>CM059815.1:40270975-40308475 GCA_030435695.1 Brachymystax lenok tsinlingensis
GATGCAGCTCAAACAGAGCACCTGCGAGGCCGTCATGATACTGCGCTCCAGATTCCTCGACGCCAGGTGAGTGTCTGTGTGTGTGTGTGTGTGTGTCTGTGTGATAATGTGCATTAAGACTGATTTTCTAAGTGTGTTATAGTGTGTAATGTACATCTAAAACACTTCTCTATTCTGGAGTGTGTTTTAGTTTACCATTAATGAGGAACGACTGTTAAGCCACTCACTCACCATCACTGGAAAAGGGTGAAATGAGAACCCACCTAGACAAGCCTTTTGTATGGCCATGAGATGGTAGGTGAGAACTGTGGGATATTCCTGGGTTAGAGACAGAGAGAGAGAGATAGAGAGAGAGAGAGAGAGAGAGAGAGAGAGAGAGAGAGAGAGAGAGAGAGAGAGAGAGAGAGAGAGAGAGAGAGAGAGAGAGAGAGAGAGAGAAAGAAACAGAGAGAGAGAGAGAAAGAAACAGAGAGAGAGAGAGAGAGAGAGAGAGAGAGAGAGAGAGAGAGAGAGAGAGAGAGAGAGAGAGAGAGAGAGAGAGAGAGAGAGAGAGAGAAAGAGAGAGATACACAGAGACACTGGGGGATCCTGAGGAAGTGGCACATGCCTGGTAGTTGGTTTGTACTGTTTCCTGTAATATACTTAATGTCAGTCCGGTGCTCATTTGAAATAGGTCTTGTGACCTCAGAAGGCCAGGTGGGCTAGAAGGAGCTGTTAGTCCAGTTAGAATAGATTGATGCACATGATTCAGTTTTGACATCAGCAGGTCTATTCAATGTATTTAATATTCATTGCCTTCTCTCTCCTCTCTATTTCACTCGCGCTCTCTCTCTGTCTTACTCTCTCTCTCTCACTCTCTCTCTCTCTCTCTCTCTCTCTCTCTCTCTCTCTCTCTCTCTCTCTCGCTCTCGCTCTCACTCGCTCTCGCTCTCTCTCTCTCGCTCTGTCTCTTTCTCTCTCTCTCGCTCTGTCTCTGCCTCTTTCCTTTTCTTTTCGCCCATCTCAGACGGAAAAGGCGGAACTTCAGCAAGCAGGCCACGGAGATCCTGAACGAGTACTTCTACTCACACCTCAGCAACCCTTACCCTAGCGAGGAGGCCAAAGAGGAACTAGCTAAAAAGTGCAGCATCACTGTGTCCCAGGTGAGTGTGACTCTACAAACACATTGTGGTTAGTGGGAAGAAAAGAAGGTCAACCACCTGATCGATATATATATGACTTTATGAGAGATAAAGTACCGATGGTCTAGCGTTGACAGTAACACTATTCTGTGATCTACTTTAGAGTACCAGTGAATTGAGTATACATTTGAGGGCTCCTGATTGGCTGAAGGTTGTGGCTACCAGGATGTGACATGAACATGCATTGTTTTACAGTTGGCTGTAGATTCCTTCCCAATGTGCATGCCCCCTCATCATTCCCACCTGCCACGTGTGTGTGTGTGTATTGTGTATGTGTTGTCTCGGTCTGTCAGATCTGCTCAGCCTTGTGACACTGTGACAGTGGTGAAAGGGAACTGGAGCGTGTGATGCCGGACGGAGCGTTCGGTCGCTGCGCTAGCCAAGCGCTACGTGCTAACACGCATAAAAATAAAAGTGACCTGCATAGGCCGTGCGTAAGGTGGTCACCATTCCTCCAACCCCCTACTCCAACACAACTACACCTTCTTATCTATAGGCATTATATTTTCTTCAACCGGAAGCCCTATTTTACCCAGAGCATGTTTCCTTATCCCAATGCCCCCCCCCTGCTCCTAACAACCCCATCAACGTCTACTTATCTAGTTACTATCATGTGAGAAACTACTCTAAACCCTTTAATTAACAGTATTCCTCAGTTAGGATTTCTAGTGGTTCTGTTTTCTTGGTCCCAAAAAATATAAGCGATCAGCCCAGTTTGCGCCACAAAATTAACTAAAAATGTCCTTTTGAAATTTGGGTCTGTAGTAGTAATTGGTGCCTTCCAGCGATAATTTGTCCCCAACCCCCGCCCCCTGCCATTTTATTTTCTCCGTGTTGTTAAGCCGTAAAGCATCTGATGTGAAATGTTGTCTCTTTTGTGTTGGGGGAGGGGGTGTGGCCTGAGTGCAGACCTGTTGAGTCATATGCTGTAAAAAGCCCATTCTTTTCTACCTTCAGGGTGTGGGAACCACCATCACAGTGTCACAGGTATGTTACGATCTCTCTCCTCATCTGCTGTGTGTTTTTCCTGTTGTCGTATATCTACCATGTTCTATGATAATAATGTATGTTTTCAATACACAGTGGCAGGCTACTATTCACATGGGACAAGATATACAGATATATACAGTATAGAAAAAACATTTGAATCCACACAACCACATACATGCACAGACAACCGATAACAGTCTTCATGACAGTTGCATGCAGTTTTACTACAGAACAGACTGCAGAGCAGACTGCAGAACAGACTGCAGAGCAGACTACAGTGCAGACTGCAGAGCAGACTACAGAGCAGACTACAGAGCAGACTGCAGAACAGACTGCAGAGCAGACTGCAGAGCAGACTGCAGAGCAGACTACAGAACAGACTGCAGAGCAGACTACAGAGCAGACTGCAGAGCAGACTACAGAACAGCCTGCAGAGCAGACTACAGAACAGCCTGCAGAGCAGACTACAGAACAGCCTGCAGAGCAGACTACAGAGCAGACTGCAGAGCAGACTGCAGAGCAGACTACAGAACAGACTGCAGAGCAGACTGCAGAGCAGACTACAGAACAGACTGCAGAGCAGACTGCAGAGCAGACTACAGAGCAGACTGCAGAGCAGACTACAGAACAGACTGCAGAGCAGACTACAGAACAGCCTGCAGAGCAGACTGCAGAACAGACTGCAGAGCAGACTACAGAACAGCCTGCAGAGCAGACTACAGAGCAGACTGTAGAGCAGACTGCAGAGCAGACTACAGAACAGACTGCAGAGCAGACTACAGAACAGACTGCAGAGCAGACTACAGAACAGACTGCAGAGCAGACTGCAGAACAGACTGCAGAGCAGACTGCAGAGCAGACTACAGAGCAGACTGCAGAGCAGACTACAGAACAGACTGCAGAGCAGACTACAGAACAGCCTGCAGAGCAGACTGCAGAACAGACTGCAGAGCAGACTGCAGAACAGCCTGCAGAGCAGACTACAGAGCAGACTGTAGAGCAGACTGCAGAGCAGACTACAGAACAGACTGCAGAGCAGACTACAGAACAGACTGCAGAGCAGACTGCAGAACAGACTGCAGAGCAGACTACAGAACAGACTGCAGAGCAGACTGCAGAACAGACTGCAGAGCAGACTACAGAGCAGACTACAGAGCAGACTGCAGAGCAGACTACAGAACAGACTGCAGAGCAGACTGCAGAACTGGAACTGGCTCCCTTTGTATGGAAAAAGCACGAGCACCGTGGATACCATACGTCACTACACACATTGTATACAGGTAGTGATCGCTCTCAATGGATTAGATCCCCTCACCTGTAGCCTGCCGGACAGATCTACCAACCTTTTGGCTGTCTTACTTTACAGCTTAGTTTGAGTTAGTGGTAGTCTCTGAAGTAGACATTATCCATTAGGTTGTATGAACATCTCAGACAGAACATCAATCTAACGTGGTTGACAGGGGGGAGTCTATTGGCCTGGGGTGAGGAGGAGGAGAGGAGGAGATGCTAGTGAATTATTGAGCGCAGCTGTTTGGTTTCTCTCTCTGGTGAGTTGGGGGGAGAGGCCGGAGTTGTCAGGTCCCGGTATGGAGCAATATGTCTCAGACTCCCTCTTTCTGTGTCTCTCTGTTATACTGTACCTCTCTCTCTGTCTCTCTCTCTCTCTCTCTCTCTCTCTCTCTCTCTCTCTCTCTCTCTCTCTCTCTCTCTCTCTCTCTCTCTCTCTCACCCTCTTTCTGTGCTCTCTCTCTCTCTCTCTCTCTCTCTCTCTCTCTCTCTCTCTCTCACCCTCTTTCTGTGCTCTCTCTCTCTCTCTCTCTCTCTCTCTCTCTCTCTCTCTCTCTCTCTCTCTCTCTCTCTCTCTCTCTCTCCTTCTCTTCATCTTTCTCCTTACCCAGATTACTTCCTCTGTTTATCTGTCTCTCACAGATTGTGTTTTAGGCTAGGTAGCCTAGCGAGTAGAGAGGTGAGTCAGCAACCGGAGGGTTGCCAGTTCAAATGCCAGGTCTGACAGGAAAATAATCTGATGGTAAGCGAGCTAGCAACCGGAGTGTTGCCTGTATCAAATCCTAGATGCCATTGCCTGCCGTTGTGCCCTTGAGAATGGCACTTAACCCCCGACAACAACTGTTCCACAGGCACCCAGTGTAACAGTCCCCTGCTCCAACCTCTGTATGTATGTAACAGTCCCCTGCTCCAACCTCTCCAACCTCTGTATGTAACAGTCCCCTGCTCCAACCTCTGTATGTAACAGTCCCCTGCTCCAACCTCTACATGTATGTAACAGTCCCCTGCTCCAACCTCTGTATGTAACAGTCCCCTGCTCCAACCTCTACATGTATGTAACAGTCCCCTGCTCCAACCTCTACATGTATGTAACAGTCCCCTGCTCCAACCTCTGTATGTATGTAACAGTCCCCTGCTCCAACCTCTGTATGTATGTAACAGTCCCCTGCTCCAACCTCTGTATGTAACAGTCCCCTGCTCCAACCTCTGTATGTATGTAACAGTCCCCTGCTCCAACCTCTGTATGTATGTAACAGTCCCCTGCTCCAACCTCTGTATGTAACAGTCCGCTGCTCCAACCTCTGTATGTATGTAACAGTCCCCTGCTCCAACCTCTGTATGTATGTAACAGTCCCCTGCTCCAACCTCTGTATGTATGTAACAGTCCCCTGCTTCAACCTCTGTATGTAACAGTCCCCTGCTCCAACCTCTGTATGTATGTAACAGTCCCCTGCTCCAACCTCTGTATGTATGTAACAGTCCCCTGCTCCAACCTCTGTATGTATGTAACAGTCCCCTGCTCCAACCTCTGTATGTAACAGTCCCCTGCTCCAACCTCTATATGTAACAGTCCCCTGCTCCAACCTCTGTATGTATGTAACAGTCCCCTGCTCCAACCTCTGTATGTATGTAACACTCCCCTGCTCCAACCTCTGTATGTATGTAACAGTCCCCTGCTCCAACCTCTGTATGTATGTAACAGTCCCCTGCTCCAACCTCTGTATGTAACAGTCCCCTGCTCCAACCTCTGTATGTAACAGTCCCCTGCTCCAACCTCTATATGTAACAGTCCCCTGCTCCAACCTCTGTATGTAACAGTCCCCTGCTCCAACCTCTCCAACCTCTGTATGTATGTAACAGTCCCCTGCTCCAACCTCTATATGTAACAGTCCCCTGCTCCAACCTCTGTATGTATGTAACAGTCCCCTGCTCCAACCTCTGTATGTATGTAACAGTCCCCTGCTCCAACATCTGTATGTAACAGTCCCCTGCTCCAACCTCTGTATGTAACAGTCCCCTGCTCCAACCTCTATATGTAACAGTCCCCTGCTCCAACCTCTATATGTAACAGTCCCCTGCTCCAACCTCTGTGTGTATGTAATAGTCCCCTGCTCCAACCTCTCCAACCTCTGTATGTATGTAACAGTCCCCTGCTCCAACCTCTGTGTGTAACAGTCCCCTGCTCCAACCTCTGTATGTAACAGTTCCCTGCTCCAACCTCTGTGTGTATGTAATAGTCCCCTGCTCCAACCTCTCCAACCTCTGTGTGTATGTAACAGTTCCCTGCTCCAACCTCTGTGTGTATGTAATAGTCCCCTGCTCCAACCTCTCCAACCTCTGTATGTATGTAACAGTCCCCTGCTCCAACCTCTGTATGTAACAGTCCCCTGCTCCAACCTCTGTATGTATGTAACAGTCCCCTGCTCCAACCTCTATATGTAACAGTCCCCTGCTCCAACCTCTCCAACCTCTGTATGTATGTAACAGTCCCCTGCTCCAACCTCTCCAACCTCTGTATGTATGTAACAGTCCCCTGCTCCAACCTCTGTATGTAACAGTCCCCTGCTCCAACCTCTGTATGTAACAGTTCCCTGCTCCAACCTCTGTATGTAATAGTCCCCTGCTCCAACCTCTCCAACCTCTGTGTGTATGTAACAGTTCCCTGCTCCAACCTCTGTGTGTATGTAACATCTGGCATCTCCACTGGCATCTTTGCTGGCATCTCTGCAGGCCGTCTCTCTGTATTCTCCTCTCTCTATTATCCTTATAGCTCTTGAACCAGTAGCCTAGCCCGATCCGTGTCCCAGACGTAGCAATATAGTTTGGTCTCTTATCATGAGAAATAAAAAAATATATATTTATTTGAGAAAATAAGGACCTTGCTCTTGCTTGCTGGATATAAAATAGTTTGAAGTTTGAATGGCCAGAGCTCCTCTGGTGTGATGTGATCACTTTGATATGCAATAAATGGGAATCCTCTGTTCCTCCCCGCGCTCCAATGTTTATGTTTACAATGACATGTAATTGAGTCAGAATGCCCAATGTTAGAATATTTCCAATCAAATTCATGAATTAAGTTAAGAATGTTTTCCTATCAGCCTAATTTGCGTAAACATTGCGATTTGATGATAGCTATGGAGGTTATTGTATCAGGATAAAATCTTCTGATCTCTTGGAGCTCATTAATGCTAGAATGTTCATATTTGAATATTGCCCGAAAGGCTAGTCTCGTTGGCAAATGACAGGACTGGAAAGAAGTGGAATATAGTAGCTGAACAGAGACAACAACCAGGCTATAATAGACAGGCCTATCCTGACAATCTTTAGAAAACCTGCCACTTCTTGGAATGTACTTATTTTTTCAATGCACGAGACAGGGTAACAAACATAGGAATATACAATGCGTTCTATTTCTATGGTAACAACATTGACATTAGACAGTAGCTTAGTCAAAATATGATTATCCTAGATGGAATAATCACCACAGTCTCTGTTGACAGCTGTAGAGAGCTTGGTGATGGACTGCATCTAACAAGTTGGCTGGCCGTCCACATGACAGTCCTGATTGGTCCTTGCAGACTCTGGGACCGGAATATGAGCGACTCTCATCCACAATGCTTTATTTATTTATCTAATTTTGAGTTGAAATCATGACTGGCCGAAACGTCATGACTTTAACTCAGAATTAGGTCAATAAACCATCAAGATTTTAATTGTGAGCAAGAGTCGTTCTTTTTTACTTCAGAATGCTCCTATGATTTTTTTTGGGGGGGGGGTTGCACCGCGTCTCACGTTTGGTTGAGGGCCTCCTACTCCTCTCCAGGGGCGGGGACAACCTGAAGTGATGTTATTTCAAAATGGTGGACAATGTCTGACTCACTACATTATTTCCCCTTTATCTCTCATCCTTCCCTCCCTCTCTCTCTCTCTCTCTCTCTCTCTCTCTCTATTCCCTTTCCTGGAACTTGCCGATGTCCTACTCAGGTGTCCAATTGGTTCGGCAACAAGAGGATCCGGTACAAGAAGAACATCGGCAAGTTCCAGGAGGAGGCTAACCTCTATGCAGCCAAGACAGCGGTGACGGCAACCCACGCTGTGGCAGCAGCCATCCACAACAGCCAGGCCAACTCACCCACCACGCCCAACTCTGGTAGGCACACTTGGTGGTAAGACCAGAGTCGTATGTATATGTTGCGGTAAATGTGTAAAGAAATGGGAAATCTATACATTTCACGGTAACATATATATGGATCTGGATAGTAACACAGAAGTGGTGTTCGATACTTTATTGCTGCTTGCTTGTTTTCCTACTCTTGTTATTTATTTATTTTTCTTTTGTTATTTTGGTTTCATTGTTTCATTTATTCAACTTTCTATCAAGTAATATGGTAGACGAGGGGTATCAAACATACGGGCCATGGGATAAAATAAATAAATAGAACAATCTATATACACTGCTCAAAAAAATAAAGGGAACACTTAAACAACACAATGTAACTCCAAGTCAATCACACTTCTGTGAAATCAAACTGTCCACTTAGGAAGCAACACTGATTGACAATAAATTTCACATGCTGTTGTGCAAATGGAATAGACAACAGGTGGAAATTATAGGCAATTAGCAAGACACCCCCAATAAAGGAGTGGTTCTGAAGGTGGTGACCACAGACCACTTCTCAGTTCCTATGCTTCCTGGCTGATGTTTTGGTCACTTTTGAATGCTGGCGGTGCTTTCACTCTAGTGGTAGCATGAGACGGAGTCTACAACCCACACAAGTGGCTCAGGTAGTGCAGCTCATCCAGGATGGCACATCAATGCGAGCTGTGGCAAGAAGGTTTGCTGTGTCTGTCAGCGTAGTGTCCAGAGCATGGAGGCGCTACCAGGAGACAGGCCAGTACATCAGGAGACGTGGAGGAGGCCGAGGGAGGGCAACAACCCAGCAGCAGGACCACTACCTCCGCCTTTGTGCAAGGAGGAGCACTGCCAGAGCCCTGCAAAATGACCTCCAGCAGGCCACAAATGTGCATGTGTCTGCTCAAACGGTCAGAAACAGACTCCATGAGGGTGGTATGAGGGCCCAACGTCCACAGGTGGGGGTTGTGCTTACAGCCCAACACCGTGCAGGACGTTTGGCATTTGCCAGAGAACACCAAGATTGGCAAATTCGCCACTGGCGCCCTGTGCTCTTCACAGATGAAAGCAGGTTCACACTGAGCACGTGACAGACGTGACAGAGTCTGGAGACGCCGTGGAGAACGTTCTGCTGCCTGCAACATCCTCCAGCATGACCGGTTTGGCGGTGGGTCAGTCATGGTGTGGGGTGGCATTTCTTTGGGGGCCGCACAGCCCTCCATGTGCTCGCCAGAGGTAGCCTGACTGCCATTAGGTACCGAGATGAGATCCTCAGACCCCTTGTGAGACCATATGCTGGTGCGGTTGGCCCTGGGTTCCTCCTAATGCAAGACAAAGCTAGACCTCATGTGGCTGGAGTGTGTCAGCAGTTCCTGCAAGAGGAAGGCATTGATGCTAAGGACTGGCCCGCCCGTTCCCCAGACCTGAATCCAATTGAGCACATCTGGGACATCATGTCTCGCTCCATCCACCAACGCCACGTTGCACCACAGACTGTCCAGGAGTTGGCGGATGCTTTAGTCCAGGTCTGGGAGGAGATCCCTCAGGAGACCATCCGCCACCTCATCAGGAGCATGCCCAGGCGTTGTAGGGAGGTCATTCAGGCACGTGGAGGCCACACACACTACTGAGCCTCATTTTGACTTGTTTTAAGGACATTACATCAAAGTTGGATCAGGCTGTAGTGTGGTTTTCCACTTTAATTTTGAGTGTGACTCCAAATCCAGACCTCCATGGGTTGATACATTTGATTTCCATTGATAATTTTTGTGTGATTTTGTTGTCAGCACATTCAACTATGTAAAGAAAAAAGTATTGAATAAGATTATTTCATTCATTCAGATCTGGGATGTGTTATTTTAGTGTTCCCTTTATTTTTTTGAGCAGTGTACATTGTTTTATTATTTTTTATTATTAAAACTGTGTATAAATTATATTGGACCTAAATTTAAACAGTATTTTCACTCGGTCCAGGTTGCTAACAATCACTGAAATGAAAGCTAGACAGTCAAGGAGCATAAGAAATCCCCCAGACTACGGTTAGAGGACAATTTATTTTGACATTTTGACAGACTATTTTTTGGGACATTTTGACGGCAAGGAAATATAACACATTTTGAATACGGCCCTCCAGACCTCTGTAAAGACTGAATGAGGCCTGCGGAGGCAGAATGAGTTCGACACCCCTGTAACTGTGGTACTGCTAGGGGTAGTGGGGTGGGTGGTTGCTAGGGGTAGTTGGGTGTGTGGTTGCTAGGGGTAGTTGGGTGTGTGGTTGCTAGGGGTAATGGGGTGCGTGGTTGCTAGGGGTAGTTGGGTGTGTGGTTGCTAGGGGTAGTGGGGTGTGTGGTTGCTATGGGTAATGGGGTATGTGGTTGCTAGGGGTAGTTGGATGGGTGGTGGGCGGGAGGGAGGGTGGGACATCTGGAGTTGTTTGTTAAAATTGCAAATGACAATTAAACATGGATCATAAAAAATTTAGAATTATTAAAATGTTCATGCTCTGACGTCAATTCAAATCAAACCTAAGCCCATTTTTCAACTTCATTTAATGTTCTATAGCAGTGCTTACAATTCCAATACAATTGCTGTAGGCATTGAGACTCGGGGGTTAATAAAGTCAAAGTGCATGATGGGAGGTTTTCAAGTCCCTTCCATTTTCTTTTATCCAGGCTTCCAGATGAAAGATGAGGAATTTCAACTGGACTCTGCTGAGAGCAAAAACTCCCTTTTAACCAACATGTTCACCACCGGTACTGATTCTCTTTCAGGAAACCTTTTATGTGTTGTGGTCATTCATCCCACCTAGAACCAGTCCTTCCATCGGTCCATTCTCACACCCCCTACCATAGTGGAAGCTTGTCTCCCTCTCCACCGCCTCAACCTGAATTAAATTTGTTTCATTTAGGATATGAGTACACTAGTTCCTGTTTAGGTTGCTTCATTTAGGATATGAGTACACTAGTTCCTGTTTAGGTTGCTTCATTTGGGATATGAGTACACTAGTTCCTGTTTAGGTTGCTTCATTTAGGATATGAGTACACTAGTTCCTGTTTAGGTTGCTTCATTTAGGATATGAGTACACTAGTTCCTGTTTAGGTTGCTTCATTTGGGATATGAGTACACTAGTTCCTCTTTAGGTTGCTTCATTTAGGAAATGAGTACACTAGTTCCTCTTTAGGTTGCTTCATTTAGGAAATGAGTACACTAGTTCCTCTTTAGGTTGCTTCATTTAGGAAATGAGTACACTAGTTCCTCTTTAGGTTGCTTCATTTGGGATATGAGTACACTAGTTCCTCTTTAGGTTGCTTCATTTAGGAAATGAGTACACTAGTTCCTCTTTAGGTTGCTTCATTTAGGAAATGAGTACACTAGTTCCTCTTTAGGTTGCTTCATTTAGGAAATGAGTACACTAGTTCCTCTTTAGGTTGCTTCATTTAGGAAATGAGTACACTAGTTCCTCTTTAGGTTGCTTCATTTAGGAAATGAGTACACTAGTTCCTCTTTAGGTTGCTTCATTTAGGAAATGAGTACACTAGTTCCTCTTTAGGTTGCTTCATTTGGGATATGAGTACACTAGTTCCTGTTTAGGTTGCTTCATTTGGGATATGAGTACACTAGTTCCTGTTTAGGTTGCTTTGATGGTTCATGGATATACAGTATCTAGACCTTCACCCCCCTTCCCTCTGTCATTACATTCTCTGTTTTCATATCTCTTCCCTCAGTCCTTACTCTCTCTGTTTTCATATCTCTTCCCTCAGTCCTTACTCTCTCTGTTTTCATATCTCTTCCCTCAGTCCTTACTCTCTCTGTTTTCATATCTCTTCCCTCAGTCCTTACATTCTCTGTTTTCATATCTCTTCCCTCAGTCCTTACTCTCTCTGTTTTCATATCTCTTCCCTCAGTCCTTACATTCTCTGTTTTCATATCTCTTCCCTCAGTCCTTACTCTCTCTGTTTTCATATCTCTTCCCTCAGTCCTTACATTCTCT
Organism: Brachymystax lenok tsinlingensis; assembly: GCA_030435695.1. NCBI lineage: Eukaryota > Metazoa > Chordata > Actinopteri > Salmoniformes > Salmonidae > Brachymystax > Brachymystax lenok. Next base: position 40,282,557 of record CM059815.1, read on the forward strand.
GTTTTCATATCTCTTCACTCAGTCCTTACTCTCTCTGTTTTTCAGCCCTCTTTCTTTGGTCCTTTCTATATCTTCAGTCTTGTTTTGGATAGTTTAGTTGTTTGGATGTATGGATCAGTGAGTGTAATGTAGTGTGAAGTTGCCCCTAGACGCATATCTTGGGGTCAGTTTAGCATTTCCCCAATTAATGGTTAAGATTAGGATTGGGTGAGGGGAAGCTGATCCTAGATCTGTGTGTATTCTTCTATTCAGCTACTTCCATCTCTCCTCTCCAGGTTCCTCTGCCTCTTTTAGCCTCCCTAACTCTGGGGACATGTTCATGAGCATGCAGAGTCTGAATGGGGCCTCTTACCAGGGGGCTCAAGTCGGAGCTAATGTGCAGTCACAGGTAGGTCAGGGTGAGAGGTCAGGAAGAGAGGTCAGGGTTTACTGAAGGCTAACTGAAGGGTCACATACTATTGACTGTACTAGGTTTGGGGTCAATACCATAAAAAAATATATATATATTAAAAAAAAATGGAGTCATTCCATGAATTGGAATAATGGAGACAATTTGGCCTTCACTTTCTTTAAGGATTTCGTTGAATTCATGGAATGATTTTGAGTTTAAATGAGATTGGACTCCAAACTAAAAACCGTAGCGATACATTGGTAGTCGACAGGTAATGTCCAGTCTGGGTACAGCAGGACATTATACTGTAGGTTATGTAGCTTGATTATTTATTATCTTAGAAGGTATTCGTCAGGTGTAAGAAATGTGGCTTTAGATATTCTAGACCTTTTGACATATTTCTGTATTTCTATATGACAGTATATTGTAGATTACAGGTTCTGTTTCTGAGCATTATTTGAGAAGGTAGAGTGTCTGGCTTTGACTGGAGCTCTTGGGCTGGAATTCCCCACTTTCTTTACTTACCTGTCCCATGTCTGTTCTATACTCTCCCATGTCTGTTCTATACTCTCCCATGTCTGTTCTTTACTGTCCCATGTCTGTTCTTTACTTACCTGTCCCATGTCTGTTCTTTACTGTCCCATGTCTGTTCTATACTCTCCCATGTCTGTTCTGTTCTATACTCTCCCATGTCTGTTCTGTTCTATACTCTCCCATGTCTGTTCTGTTCTATACTCTCCCATGTATGTTCTATACTCTCCCATGTCTGTTCTGTTCTATACTCTCCCATGTCTGTTCTGTTCTATACTCTCCCATGTCTGTTCTGTTCTATACTCTCCCATGTCTGTTCTGTTCTATACTCTCCCATGTATGTTCTATACTCTCCCATGTCTGTTCTGTTCTATACTCTCCCATGTCTGTTCTGTTCTATACTCTCCCATGTCTGTTCTGTTCTATACTCTCCCATGTCTGTTCTGTTCTATACTCTCCCATGTCTGTTCTTTACTTACCTGTCCCATGTCTGTTCTTACCTGTCCCATGTCTGTTCTGTTCTATACTCTCCCATGTCTGTTCTGTTCTATACTCTCCCATGTCTGTTCTGTTCTATACTCTCCCATGTCTGTTCTGTTCTATACTCTCCCATGTCTGTTCTATACTCTCCCATGTCTGTTCTGTTCTATACTCTCCCATGTCTGTTCTGTTCTATACTCTCCCATGTATGTTCTATACTCTCCCATGTCTGTTCTGTTCTATACTCTCCCATGTCTGTTCTGTTCTATACTCTCCCATGTCTGTTCTGTTCTATACTCTCCCATGTCTGTTCTATACTCTCCCATGTCTGTTCTGTTCTATACTCTCCCATGTCTGTTCTGTTCTATACTCTCCCATGTCTGTTCTATACTCTCCCATGTCTGTTCTATACTCTCCCATGTCTGTTCTATACTCTCCCATGTATGTTCTATACTCTCCCATGTCTGTTCTATACTCTCCCATGTCTGTTCTATACTTTACTGTCCCGTGTTTTGCCTTCGTCACAGATTAGAAATTCTCCAAGAGAGAAAAAAGGCCATATTGCCTAGAAACATTGAACAATGTTTCATCTCATTCTGTTCTTCATGTTTGTCTTTTGTTGTGGCAATTGTTATTGTCATTTTGTATTGTTCTTTCAAAATGATGGAGTGGAAGGTGAGAAGGCATTGACATTCTCTCACTTTGTCTCTCCCTCCCTCTCTTTCTGCATTTCTCCCTCTCTCCCTCTCTCTCTCTCTCCCTCTCTCTCTCTCTCTCTCTCTCTCTCTCTCTCTCTCTCTCTCTCTCTCTCTCTCTCTCTCTCTCTCTCTCTCTCTCTCTCTCTCTCTCTCTCTCTCTCTCTCTCTCTCTCTCTCTCTCTCTCTCTCCCTCTCTCTCTCTCGCTCTCTCTCCCCTCTCCCACTCTTTCTATCTCTCTCCCTCTCTCTCTCTCTCTCTCTCTCTCTCCAGGGGGATACCATACGCCATGCTATCAGTCAGACGGTCGGATACAATGATGGGCTACGGCATCACATGTACAGTCCTCACGGCCTAAATGTAAGTGTACAGTAACCATGATCGTGACAACAAATGTCCACAAATATGTCATATCATCGCAATGATGGTGACGACGGCATTGGTGATAATGACTCCTAAAATAATTTTCTTTTTAAAATCCCATTCATCCAGGTTAGAAAAGCCTAGGACCCAAATAGTATTTCTAGAGTTGTATGTGCACCCGTCGTCTCCCTCCACCACCCTTCCTCTATATTTTAATGCAGTTAGTTAAGGGTGGGGTGATCGGGGGGCAGGATTGTAAAATAAGACCCAGGGGTAATCTCTGTTTGCCAGGGCTCCCAAACCCTTTTCAGTGAGCCGCCAGTGTGATCAAACCGTAGAGCAAATATACGACAGGCGAGATTAAGGACGCCCCATGTGATGACAAAGATAAATGTATGGCTTCATATTAACACACACATCCAGACTCACATCCCCACACAAGCCATTTAAATGAGAAAGAGCGAGCGTGCTTCATTCCATTTATGAAATGCATTTTATAATACCCCCATAGCCATATGAAAGGGGCCTTTTTACTGGCGTATCTGTGTTTTCATTTAACTACTTTGAAATGCTTCTGAGAGCGAATTTGCAGTCCCATCTTCTTATCACTGTAATGAAATATGAAACTGGAATTGCCTGCAGCCTTGTACAGATGCGACTATGGTCTTTCCTGATGAGCTCTGATAAGACCCTTCTTCATACTACACCAGACAATCTGAAGCTACCGTGGTAAAGATACATTTATTGGTGGAGGATGAGCCGCCGCGACGGAGAGAGAGAGAGAGAGGCGTACTGACGCTTCCTTTCGCACAACCCCGACACAGAGAAATATTTGCATTTGCTGTCTGCTCTCTAGCAATGAAAGAGAAGCAGGCTGCAGACTGGTTTTCTCCATTACAACGTGCCCGTCTTGGAAAATGGAGACTGTCTCATGCGGCTTCTCAAGCATAGAACAGGTTTTTCTGTTGTAGTGTTGTCTTTGTCGGATAATGTTTTGGCCTCATAAAATACATACATACATGGCTGGTATGTTCATGACGTATTTGGTGGAAGAACAAACCAAATCCAGCTCTCAAAGAGCACCACTACCTCAGCCTGAATGTCGGATAATGTTTTGGCCTCATAAAATACATACATACATGGCTGGTATGTTCATGACGTATTTGGTGGAAGAACAACCAAATCCAGCTCTCAAAGAGCACCACTACCTCAGCCTATTGGACATGATCAAAACTGACACAGTAACAAAACACACAAACGTGTGAAAAAAAACACCAAAGCCGTGTCGTTAGCAGCACTCCCGCAGCAAGGTGTCGTTTTTGGTTTTGCGGAGTACCCTTTCTTGCTCCAGGCGGTGGAGGCGATGTGCCAACCTCGAGCAGCTTCAAAGTGTAACGTTTTGCACTCTCTCTCTCTCTCTCCCCTGCCCTCGCACTCACAATTCCTTATTTAGGTCACGGCTCTCGGTCCATCACAGGGGGAGTGAGGGGAAGCCTGTATCTGTATCACATAACTCACAGCCATGCTACGTTGTTTAGAGCAAGCTAGGGGAAGTCATCGGGATGGATTGGACGGAGAAGAGGACAGCAGACTGCATATGAATGGTTTGTCTAAAGACAGCCAGGGTCAGCTGCTCTGTCAAGATAAAGTGATGATGCTTAACAAAAAACCTACTATGTGTTATACAGATATAGTACAAATATATATACACATGTTGATCATGCTAAATATATTTTTTATGTACTATATATTTCTATATTATTTTCAATATATTGAAAACATGTCAACTTTTTCTAACTTCTGCAAGGACAATGTTTAAATCTGTGATTTTTATTATATTTTTTTAAACAAATGCTGGGCCAAAACCCTATTCTAACCCATTCCTGACTCGACGCTAAGGAAAATCTTCCTCCCGTCACTTCCTTTCAGTGTTTCCCCTTAAAGTTGTTACCCTCGGTGGTGTCCCCTCCCGTCTTCATAACTGACACCAGAATTTGCAGCGACAACCACTAAAGCAATCCGATAAGACATTGATTTCACCACTCGCCTCCAATGACCAGGACGCGGGGCAAATTTGTCAGCAAGAGACCCTGTCTGGGGATGTCAGTGGTAATGCAATGGGGCTCACCCCCGCCGGCAGACACCATGTCGGATCTCTCTCTCTGTTTGTTTTCTAACCCGGCCATGTGTGCGTGATTGTGGGTATACAATCAATCTGACTGCTGACTCTGTCTCTCTCTGTCTCTCTCTGTCTCTCTGTCTCTCTGTCTCTCTCTGTCTCTCTGTCTCTCTCTCTGTCTCTCTGTCTCTCTCTCTGTCTCTCTCTCTCTCTCTCCATCATGTAGGGTAACGGGGGATGGCACGGTGCACCTACTCCCTCCTCAGTGACGTCCCCAAACGAAGGGCCAGGCAGTGTGCACTCTGATACCTCAAACTGACCACCTCACTGATCGTCTCTTTTCCACCTAATATGCTACCGTGCCCTCGACCAATGGGACTGAACCAAACAGAGGCCAAACAGAACCAATCACCTCCCTCGACTGAGTCTAACCCCTCCCCCCTCCACTCCAGACAAAGTCGGCCATTTTGTAAAATCCCATCCAATAAAACCTTCACAGTCAAGACTGATATGATTGGATACATCTTTTAGCAACATAAATATATATTAGCTGACAGGCTGACGAGTTGGGGTTCTGAATGGGAAGTCTAGAGAAGATAACAGTAGATTTATTCAAGTAAAAACTGAAGACCGTGCATCTCTCTCAACCCTACAGATCTAGTCTTTCGACACTTTTCTTTTTTTTTGGCCAACTAAGACTGAAGGCACAGTACATGTGGTCCAATGGATATTTTCGTCTGCCAGTATCACTATACAACTGTTGTGGGGACAGCGGAATCATATTGAAGCTGCAGGTGCGCAACTGTCGGAAGGTTTGCTTGCTGCAGTGCTTCAATGGACTTAGGATGGCTGCACCTATAGTGGACTCGTTGCATTTCTGATACTAACATCCCGGATTTGACATGTTTTGGGGATTGACACGATGAAGGACATTTAAACGGCAGCTTTTTGTCATTGCTCTTATTCTCAAACACGAGTCCTCTGCTGAACATGAATTTCTAAATCTTTTATTGGACACTGTGCATTCAGTTCGAATGGATATATTCAGTCATTTAATGGTATTCACTCCAATGCTGTCCCAAATTCATATTTTGTATGATCATGTGTTACCATATCTTACAAATTACATTTACTAATAGTAATACCATTTGAGGAGTCCCCGAGAATTGTGTGTCGAAACAGAGCTGTAATGATTTACCTCATCTAAATGCTTAGACGACGTCACCGTTTCAAACGGATTTAGTAACTTAGAGTACTGCCTCTTCTTAACCTTATCGCTAGCATTACTAGCATCTGACTATTCCAAATCCCCACTTTACGTTTGTTTTACATGTCTTGTAATTAGCTCTTGTACTTTTGATCTTGTTGGGAGAAAAAAAAAATTGCTGCATTATTGCAACTTTACTAAATGCCAGATTAACGCTTAGCAGTAGTGTTTAGTTAAGAACAAAAGGTAAATTTGAGCCACTCCACCAAACCAGGAGGCCCGCTACGGTACTAGCTTCCCAAAGAGCTAGTCATGTGATCTGTCATTTTATGGAGTGAATTAATTGAACATGGTCCAAAAATGTCAGTGGTGGAATTTACTAGAAGCCTGTATGGATGTGAAAGGTGACGTATTTTCCCCCACCCTGTTTCCCCTTGTGGGAATACAGACTGTGGGGGGGTACAAAGAAACATGTACGGTCATACACACCTCACAGCCAGTATTCCCACAAGGGGAAATAAGACACCTTTTTTAACATGTAATAAACATGTATGGTCAACACCAAACAGTGAAACTGTTGTAAATACCGAAGAACATTTTGAATGTTGCTGATTTTGTTACTTATCCTCTTAAATATATGAATGAAAAGACGTAGAGGTCTCAGTACCCAGACCTGTGTATTTCAGACTCTGTTTCACAGCTACATTGTTTTTTTCTAGCTTCACAACTTTTTCTTTTGTATCATGCCATTTTGAAACTGAATGAAGTCCTGATAAAAAAAAAAAATATTTGTGGCAGTGGTCCTAATGTATTAAATATGTTTCATTTGTAACCGCACTACGTGGAGGATTCTGACCCCCAAATGAGTCCTCTGTGCTAGTTTGTGTAGTTTCAAACACAAAAAAAAAATAAACTTTTGCTTTAATGCTTTGAGTCACTGTACTTTGTCCTCAGCACACCGACTTATCTCCTCAAGGTAAATATTTTGAGTCGCTGTACTTTCTCCTCAAGGTAAAGCAGTGTCTAAACTCTTCTCCTTCCAACTCATTGGACCAGTATTCTACACTACCGATTTGATCCAACAGTAAGTCATTCCACAATTGTGCAACAACAACACAAAAAGCCATTCAGTACTAGACAGAGGCACTGGTTGGAGAACATTCCATCACAAACCTTCAAATGACCTTGTGGGACTGTTCCAAGCCGTTAGAAGAAGTGTTCCAAGCCGTTAGAAGAAGTTTTCCAAGCCGCTAGAAGAAGTGTTTCAAGCCGTTAGAAGAAGTGTTCCAAGCCGCTAGAAGAAGTGTTCCAAGCCGCTAGAAGAAGTGTTCCAAGCCGTTAGAAGAAGTGTTCCAAGCCGTGTTCCAAGCCGTTAGAAGAAGTGTTCCAAGCCATTAGAAGAAGTGTTCCAAGCCGCTAGAAGAAGTGTTCCAAGCCGCTCGAAGAAGTGTTCCAAGCCGTTAGAAGAAGTGTTCCAAGCCGTTAGAAGAAGTGTTCCAAGCCACTAGAAGAAGTGTTCCAAACCGCTCGAAGAAGTGTTCCAAGCCGTTAGAAGAAGTGTTCCAAGCCGCTCGAAGAAGTGTTCCAAGCCGTTAGAAGAAGTGGTCCAAGCCACTAGAAGAAGTGTTCCAAGCCGTTAGAAGTGTTCCAAGCCGGTAGAAGAAGTGTTCCAAGTCGTTAGAAGAAGTGTTCCAAGCCACTAGAAGAAGTGTTCCAAGCCGTTAGAAGAAGTGTTCCAAGCCGCTAGAAGAAGTGTTCCAAGCCGTTAGAAGAAGTGTTCCAAGCCGTGTTCCAAGCCGTTAGAAGAAGTGTTCCAAGCTGTTAGAAGAAGTGTTCCAAGCCGCTAGAAGAAGTATTCCAAGCCGCTAGAAGAAGTGTTCCAAGCCGTTAGAAGAAGTGTTCCAAGCCACTAGAAGAAGTGTTCCAAGCCGCTAGAAGAAGTGTTCCAAGTCGTTAGAAGAAGTGTTCCAAGCCGTTAGAAGAAGTGTTCCAAGCCGTTAGAAGAAGTGTTCCAAGCCGCTAGAAGAAGTGTTCCAAGCCGTTAGAAGAAGTGTTCCAAGCCGCTAGAAGAAGTGTTCCAAGCCGCTAGAAGAAGTGTTCCAAGCCGTTAGAAGAAGTGTTCCAAGCCGTGTTCCAAGCCGTTAGAAGAAGTGTTCCAAGCCGTTAGAAGAAGTGTCCAAGCCGTTAGAAGAAGTGTTCCAAGTCGTTAGAAGAAGTGTTCCAAGCCGTGTTCCAAGTCGTTAGAAGAAGTGTTTCAAGCCGCTAGAAGAAGTGTTCCAAGCCGTTAGAAGAAGTGTTCCAAGCCGTGTTCCAAGCCGTTAGAAGAAGTGTTCCAAGCCGCTAGAAGAAGTGTTCCAAGCCGCTAGAAGAAGTGTTCCAAGTCGTTATAAGAAGTGTTCCAAGCCACTAGAAGAAGTGTTCCAAGTCGTTAGAAGTGTCCTCATGGGAGCCTGGTTGACGGTTAGCGCTAAGGAGCAGTAGTGGTATGAAAGGGTTGGGACTCAAGAGGTAGAAGTGCTCGTGTAATGAAACGGACTCTTCTTCTCAGATGACATCATATACACAGTACGCCGGCTTGGCGGGTGACAACATTGCTTTAATAGTACTAAATGTGTCTACAGCCCATTGGCAACAGTTAAAAAGCTAATTGGGGCTTAATTTAATTGTTTCTATTTTTTTTGAGTGCTCTTACAAGTACCGTACAGAACCACGAAATTCTATTGTGAGGCGGTGTGATTTTTGACAGTGAATTAAGGTTCATTTTAGAACATGAAGGAAGATGGATCATGCTGTGCGGTTCGATTTTGCTGTTTGGAAGTTATAGCCCAAGATGTTCTATTGGCCGATACACAAAACGTCATCTAAACTGAATGGCATAGGGAGAATGTCATTGCCTCAGTCATTTTATATGCTTGGTGATAGACAGAAAAAAACTAAAAAGCTAGATTGTGAGTGTCTGGAAAACATCATCTGCAATGCTTTAAATGGGAATACTGCAAACATGCATGCAGAAACATGCACACACACACACATGTATACACACACGCACACACATATATATATATACACACACACATATACACACACACACACAGCAGGCCATAATATGTAGCCGTGTTTTTCACTGCCATGCAGCCCTTGTCCATTCAGTGGCCACAGATATAAGGGGGTTGAAGAGAACACAGTGGATCCCTGTCAGTGAAATAAGCTCCACACTGTGACAAAGGCCAACAGTAGCTGTGCCAGATTTAGAGAGACAGAGAGCACAGCAGGCTATCGCTGGACAGCCAGAATGACCAAGATAGGATGCCACAAGACAGCCTAATGTCCAAACCTCACTGCCCTTGTTATGTTGATCGTAATCCGAGAATGATCGTAATGGAGGGAAACAAATTTACGTATCAAATCCTACGAATTGCCCTGAGGTCAAGTTGAAATAGCAAGCAGAGACTCTCTGCTAACACTGTCAGCGGAGTTCCTCGTCAGGTTCCAGCTCCATACTGTCTGGCTTCCGTCACCCAAGTGTACGAGGAAACAAGCCAGGCACATTGTTGTTTTTTTTGGCAGGATTAAGACATTTGGAAGAAAAGGCTAAACCAGTGAATTCATGTTTGTAACAAATGGCAGTGTTGGTTGTGTTGTGCAAACATACAAAAAAAAATAACTCTGAAAAACATGCCAAAAGATAGGATTGTTCTTAAGATGTGGTTCTTTGAAAAGGCTTCAGCTAGCTTACAATGTTTGAAGCTACTCTTTGTCTTTGGGAATTATCGTCCCTGGTTTGGTAATTAAGAATAAACAATTCCTTTTTCTACTATGATATGTTAATGCACCAGGAGCTATAAATGGTATTGAATTAACACACGTACAAAAAACATGCTCACACTACACACACACCGTAATATTGCTAAAATAAACAACATTGTCAACTTCAGAGATAAAGCAGAGAAACACTAATTCAGGAAGATGCTTGTTATTCTTGTTCAAGGTTAATTTAAACAATATATTCTTAATGAAATGAAGCATGTTCCACATGCATCATTAAATATGAAAATCAAGAATTTTACAGGTAATCCTGAACTCTAGAAGCCAATTGTTGAAGAACTTGAATACCAAACACAGAATATGACATATGGTTTTCCACAATCTTTGATTAATGGCTTTCGATAATGTTCATTGAGCGTAATTTCATATTTCAATGGAGTACTATAATTTCTATGATGGTGATTCCAATCTTCTCTGCTAGATAACAAGACATGATCACGTACTGTTATGTTATCTACATTTACATTTGGGTAATTTAGCAGACACTCTCATCCAGAGTGACTTACAGAAGCAATTAGAGTTAAGGTTAGAGTTAAGGTTAGGGTTAGTGTATGAGTTAGGGATAGTGTTAGTGTATGGGTTAGGGTTAAGGTTAGTGTATGGGTTAGGGTTAAGGTTAGTGTATGGGTTAGGGTTAAGGTTAGTGTATGGGTTAGGGTTAAGGTTAGTGTATGGGTTAGGGTTAAGGTTAGTGTATGGGTTAGGGTTAAGGTTAGTGTATGGGTTAGGGTTAAGGTTAGTGTATGGGTTAGGGTTAAGGTTAGTGTATGGGTTAGGGTTAAGGTTAGTGTATGGGTTAGGGTTAAGGTTAGTGTATGGGTTAGGGTTAAGGTTAGTGTATGGGTTAGGGTTAAGGTTAGTGTATGGGTTAGGGTTAAGGTTAGTGTATGGGTTAGGGTTAAGGTTAGTGTATGGGTTAGAGTTAAGGTTAGTGTATGGGTTAGGTTAAGGTTAGTGTATGGGTTAGGGTTAAGGTTAGTGTATGGGTTAGGGTTAAGGTTAGTGTATGGGTTAGGGTTAAGGTTAGTGTATGGGTTAGGGTTAAGGTTAGTGTATGGGTTAGGGTTAAGGTTAGTGTATGGGTTAGGGTTAAGGTTAGTGTATGGGTTAGGGATATTTTAGATTTTATTTTAAGGCAGTAGATCAGCTTTAATATTGCAGATAGATTGTGGCTTCTGTCAATGTAATTGTCTGCATCATTTCCAATCCACCATATATATTTTTTTATAAATATATACAGTATATTTTTCCTCCCCAGTCCTTTTCCCCCACAACTTCATCTAACATTGTTGAATGAGTTTCCTGTAAACAATATATATTATATTCCTTCTCTTTTAGCCAGGTAAATTATCTGCTAAACCATTACAATTACAACTGGCTATACTTATTTCACCCTTAATGAGATAGAAGTTTCAATTCTATTTATCATAATATATGTCTGTAAACTGACCATTAAAATGTACCATGATGATTGAGTGTCCATGTAGCTGTACCATGATATTTGCACTGCTACTGGGTAAACCTCCAATTGTTCTCCACAATTTCACCCGCTAAAACCTCCCCCCCATCCCAAGTTGGGTTGTCGTCCCAGTGACTGGCAGCCCTGTCCACCTGGATCCAAGGGCGTTTGAGAGATGTGGACTCATCCTTTATAAAGAGCACACAGTGCCACCTACAGAACAGAAGCAGATGAACTGCCAGCAGCATTTCAAACATCTTCTCCTCCATTGTATTGGATACTGTTTTTAAAAACATTTTTTTATCTACATATATTTTTTTAAATCTACATATTTTTTTTTGAATCTTGCATATCTTTATTTATTTCCACAATTAACGAATAATATGCGTAATAATGTAGGCACTTCATATGAAGGATTGTTATCTATAACCAGGACTGGCATTACAACATTTACACTTTTCTTAGCAAGAAATTATTATTTTGGTTCATCCTATACTGTCCCTACCACCATTACCCCTTAGCAACAGATGTGGGATACATACCCACACTCATCCTACCCTTCCCCTACAAACAACCACAAGCTCAGATGTTCAACAGTTGTTTCATCCCCGAGCCCAACTCAAGAGAAGGGGCCAGCAGCATACCACCCTGAAACCCGATGCTGGCTTTCCTCTGAAGTTAAGCAAGGTTGGTCCTGGATGGGAGACCAAATCCTGCTGGAAATGGTGTTGGAGGGCCAGTAGAAGGCACTCTTTCCTTTAGTCAAAAATAAATATCCCAATGCCCCAGGGCAGTGATTGGGGACATTGCCCTGTGTAGGGTTCTGTCTTTCGGATGGGATCTTAAACGGGTGTCCTGACTCTTTGTGGTCAATAAAGATCCCATGGCACTTTTCGTATGAGTAGGGGTGTTAACCCTGGTGTCCTGGCTAAATTCCTAATCTGGCCCTCCTACCATCATGGCCACCTAATCATCCCCAGCTTCTAATTGGCTCATTCATCCCCCTTCCTCTCCCCTGTAACTATTCTCCAGGTCGTTGTTGTAAATGAGAATGTGTTCTCAGTCAACTTACCTGTTAAAAATAAAGTATTGAATACAGTAGGAGCAATTTGTGTATTGCTCTGTTGTTAATTGACCGGTATCAGCCACTGGTGTGTAGGTTTCTAATAAGTAGATTTTTTTTTAGATTCCAGCCCGGTATAAGCGCGTGTAAACGGAATGTAATTCCCTTTTTATGCAATTTTTCTGGCCTTTAACTTCATGCATGAGAATAGCATGCTATTCATCTGTTATTCATTTTGGGTGGAGATGTGTCTACAGATACACTGTATTCTGACCTTGACTCTTCATTCCCTCATAACTCCACCACCTTTGCGTGCGAGGAAGCCATGGATAAGATCTAGCGAACCTACCGGTTCCAAGTGGAAAAAAGCATCTACATCATTATTTTACAATAGAAATAACACCATTCTTCATGCAGCACTAATTTACAACTTGATAAGATCTATTTGGGGCGGCAGGGTAGCCTAGTGGTTAGAGCATTGGACTAGTAACAAAAAGTTGCAAGATCGAATCCCTGAACTGACAAAGTACAAAATCTGTCGTTCTGCCCCTGAACAAGGCAGTTAACACACTGTTCCTAGGCCATCATTGAAAATAAGAATTTGTTCTTAACTGACTTGCCTAGTTAAATAAAGGTAAAATAGCTAGCTACTGTAGGTAAATTAGTAATCTGTTTGGATTGTGAATATAAATAACACTTGTTTTTGATATATTTGACCTTATAATCGCTGGAGACAAATGTGAAACCAGGCATACAGCATGGCAGAAAACTGGCATATCAACTTTCCCGCAGTAACGTTTGTGAAATGCTGTGCCATTAATGCAGAATTTTAACTGTACGGCCTTTAACTTTTCAGGGATGAGCACTGTCAAATGTCTTCATTATAGGCTACTCCGATTTTCTCTGTTTCCTGTTTCCATCATGTTAAATATTAGCCACTATCAGTATCGACAATCAGTAGGCCTAATAACCACACATATTCAACAGCCAATTTAATGTTAGTTCCCTTCAGTTGGTACAGCCTACATCATCATTCCATTTAATTACATTGTTTCGTTTAACTTAATTTGCTTCTTCTGATGCTGAGGATCATTAGTAACAGTTGATAATATATTTTAAAAAAGACATGTAGGCTAATTAAATCATTATGAAGTGGAGCGCAGACCAAGCCTTAACTGTTTCAACCGGACACATGGCGCAGTACTTGGCTGTGACATCACACAGTTCCACGGTTAGTGCAGGCAATAGACGAGGGTACAGCCTGTACTTGGCTGTGACATCACACAGTTCCACGGTTAGTGCAGGCAATAGACGAGGGTATAGCCTACTATTGTACACAATTCTCTCTATTATAATTATATGTAAACTAATCTTCCAACATTATCATGGGTTAAAGAACTGAATGTGGCAATTTTCAGGATTAATCAAACGCCTGTTTTCTTTCTTTTGTGCATAAAAGGCTCTCCAACCCAGTTTTTTATGATTCAGAAGTACTTTCCTAACCCTAAATATTCTACAAGATCAGATTATTTAAAAATCTACTAATTGGTGCTGAAACCGAGACAAATATGCTTATATTTAGATGGCTTTCTTTCACTAATTCCTAATGTTCTGAACCTGTTCTCTCGATATATTCTAGTGAGTCTGTCGCCAAAATTCTAACTAAAAAGGTACAACGTATTTAAAGAGATGGCTTAACTTCTTAGGGAGCGGCTCCCGAGGTGACGGTTTTGGAGAGTCTGGCGTGCCCAAAGTAAAATGCCTCCCACTCAGGCCCAGAAAATAGGATATGCACATAATTAGTACTATTGGATAGGACACACTCTGAAGTTTCTAAGAGTGTTAAAATAATGTATGTGAGTATAACAGAACTGATATAACAGATGAAAACCCGAGGAATTTCTGTCCTGGAAAAAGTACCTATTGCTTCCACTGGATGTCAACAGTCTCTAGACAGTGTTTGATGATATTTAGTTGCTCTGGATGGTAATAGAAGAAGAATTTCGAACTGGTCATCGGATGTAAACAGAAGAGCTCGCGCGCGCTGTGGTTTTTTCCTTTCCTATCGTCCAGTTTATAATCCGGTTGAAATATTATAGTAAATATACATAAAAGTGTTCCTAAGGATACATTATCAATGATGTTTGATTGTTCTTGGACAAGTGTATAGGTATAGGTTGAACGAGTTCTCTTCACGGTTCAATGGGCGAGTGGACGCTGTATTTTATGAACATAATGCGCCAACCAAACAGAGATTTATGGATATAATAAATTACTTTTTCACTAAATCTTCCAATATCACTAGATCTTCCAATATCACTAGATCTTCCAATATCACTAGATCTTTCAATAAAGTGACACCATACAATCTGATTGCTATCCATCAAAGCATAGCCTTCTACAGCGCCAAAAAGGAATGAATTCTTTGTCTGTTACTCTCCCTAATGTGTAGTTGGTTTATATTTCATGTTTTGGGCCCGCATTAACATCTGCCATCTGCAAGCAATTACTTAGTGTCTAATTTGGCTCTGTAACAATCATGTATTTTCCCTCGGTGTGACACACACACACACACACACACACACACACACACACACACACACACACACACACACACACACACACACACACACACACAGACACACGTCTGTACACACAGTCCCCACCTACCTCCATCTCCAGCCTGCTAGCAATGTCATCAGTGTCATCAGTGTCAAGAGAAATGCCGTCAAGGCCTCTAATTTGAATCTGTCTCTTCGATTGGCTGATAAAACTGGAGCAGCGTTCCAAATGGCATACTATTCCCTGTATACAGATGTAGGATCTTAATTTGAGCCAGTTTGCTACAGCAGGAAAGTAATCCTGCAGCAACAGGAAATTATAATTATTATGTGGATTATAATTAATGGAATTCTTTAGTAGGAGTTGATGCATTTTTTGTTATAGCAAATCAAGTCTGGCATTTTAAAGTGGAAATTACAAACGTTAAAGACTTTTAAAAAAAAGTTTGCATTTCCTGTTGTACAGGAACATTCTCAGCAACAAAAGAGTGATCAAATTAAGATCCTACATCTGTAGTGGACTACATTTGACCAGGGCACGTAGGAAATAGACTATCATTTGGGACACAGTCATTTCTGCCACAGTCAATGAAGAGATACTGTAGATATTCATCAGTCAAATAGTCTCTCTCTCCTCCGTCTCTCAAATCATTTGACAGTATTTGATTAAAGAAAGCAAACTAAATTTTGAGTTCTCAGTAGAGAGGGATTGGACCAACAGACGGATCGAGGCACTTACTCATGCTACCGTAATTTACAGTATGTGTTTAGAAGTCCCAACTGAGACACGGAGAAACTGACAGACGGGGACGGAGGATGGACAGACAGACATACAAAGCCAGGCAGGAATGTAGATAGACAGACAGACAGACAGACAGACAAAGCCAGGCAGGAAGGTAGACAGACAGGTAGAAAGGCCTACAGACAGACAGACAGACCGCACATACACACACACACACACACACTCTCAGTGGTATATAAGGAAAGCCTTCACATGGCATTAGGCTCAGTCCTACCAACAGAGTTACATGACCCAGTGTGTCAGAGAGAGGAGACCCTGCCTGCTAGGAGGAGCTACTTATCAAGACAGCCTCCCTCCGGCCAGCCCGTGATCCAGATCAGCAGAAATACAAAGGCATGCTTGTATTACTCATGATTAGTTGTTTGCATTGGTGGGCGTGTGGCGCAGAGTCTGTGTGTGTGTGTGTGTGTGTGTGTGTCTGTTTGTGTGCATGTGTGTTTGCATGCGTACCTGTATGTATGTGTGTATGTGTGTGTTTATAATATGTAGTGTGTGTGTGTGTGTTTATAATGTGTAGTGTGTGTTTATAATGTGTAGTGTGTGTGTGTTTATAATGTGTAGTGTGTGTTTATAATGTGAAGTGTGTGTGTGTGTTTATAATGTGTAGTGTGTGTTTATAATGTGTAGTGTGTGTGTGTGTTTATAATGTGTAGTGTGTGTTTATAATGTGTAGTGTGTGTTTATAATGTGTAGTGTGTGTTTATAATGTGTAGTGTGTGTTTATAATGTGTAGTGTGTGTTTATAATGTGAAGTGTGTGTGTGTGTTTATAATGTGTAGTGTGTGTGTGTGTTTATAATGTGAAGTGTGTGTTTATAATGTGTAGTGTGTGTTTATAATGTGAAGTGTGTGTTTATAATGTGTAGTGTGTAGTGTGTGTTTATAATGTGAAGTGTGTGTTTATAATGTGTAGTGTGTGTTTATAATGTGTAGTGTGTGTTTATAATGTGTAGTGTGTGTTTATAATGTGTAGTGTGTGTTTATAATGTGTAGTGTGTGTGTGTGTTTATAATGTGTAGTGTGTGTTTATAATGTGAAGTGTGTGTGTGTGTTTATAATGTGTAGTGTGTGTTTATAATGTGTAGTGTGTGTGTGTGTTTATAATGTGTAGTGTGTGTTTATAATGTGTAGTGTGTGTTTATAATGTGTAGTGTGTGTTTATAATGTGTAGTGTGTGTTTATAATGTGTAGTGTGTGTTTATAATGTGTAGTGTGTGTGTGTGTTTATAATGTGTAAGGGAATGGGGGATACCTAGTCAGTTGTACAACTGAATGCCTTCAACTGAAATGTGTCTTCATTTAACCCAACCCCTCTGAATCAGAGAGGTGCGGGGGGGCTGCCTTAATCGACATCCACGTCTTCGGCACCCGGGGAACAGTTGCTCAGGGGCAGAATGACAGATGTTTACCTTGTTAGCCCGGGGATTCGATCCAGCAACCTTTCAGTTACTGGGCCAACGCTCTAACCAATAGTAGTGTGTGTATGTGTGTGTTTATAATGTGTAGTGTGTGTGTGTGTGTGTGTGTGTGTGTGTGTGTGTGTGTGTGTGTGTGTGTGTGTGTGTGTGTGTTTATAATGTGTAGTGTTTATAATGTGTAGTGTGTGTGTGTGTTTATAATGTGTAGTGTGTGTTTATAATATGTAGTGTGTGTGTTTATAGTAAGTAGTGTGTGAATGCGTGCACGTGTGTGTGTACTTTAGATTGTTGCAGTCTCAGATCTGCTAGATCTAACAGCTGTTTCCTGGCCTGCTTCCTCCCAGGTCTCCTGGGTTGTACTGGGATCAGTTTCCCTCTGTAGTCATTGTCACTCGCTCAAACCCAACCGATCAGTCATGCTAATAGCAGCTAGTTCCAGTGAGCATTCCTATTGGAATCTGATAACCTTTTTTTATATAGTCTCTGCTTATTCTTGTTAGCGATTGGCTTAATTTAAAATAAGTTAAAACAGTCCTGCTGTGTTTCTACGTATTGTACTAGATGTTTTAGTGTTTGTTATGTAATGTTACATTGATAAGGGTCACAAAAGGGTCTCAAGTGGTGTGACGTGTCATCAAAGACGACAGTTGAGTTGCTTGTTGCCTTTCGGAATTCAGCGGGAATTCGAATGAAAGATTAATGTGTGTACATATTTCATTTCGCAAACGATATGGAATTTGTCTTGGTTGTGCCCTCTCTGTGCTCTGTTCATGAAGACTACCATTCGGTAGTAGAGAGAGAGAGAGAGAGAGAGAGAGAGAGAGAGAGAGAGAGAGAGAGAGAGAGAGAGAGAGGTAGAGAGAGAGAGAGAGAGAGAGAGAGAGAGAGAGAGAGAGATTAGAAGTAGAGAGGTAAAAGGGAAGTCAATGTGTCTGTTGCCCCTGTGGGACGAGGCCGGAGCCCCCCTAGCCTCATTTTTGTCCGGGAGGTCACAGGCAATCAGACGAGTGGAAATGGAGCCAACAGCTCAGAATGGCCTTGCCCGCCGCCTAATCAGGCACACAGACGACTGCAATCCCACGGGGAGACCTTCCACCGATTTCAAACACATTTTCCCATTGACGGTCTCTGGGAATGGCATCGCACAAAAGCACCATTATGGTCAATGGGCTGTATGGGCTTCTGGTTTTATGTCCCGGACAGTCGGTTAAGAGCCATTCAGCTCCATTGGTTTGTTATAGGGGCCTGTGAGAGGGAGAATTGGCAGAGGGTTCAAGGAGGTAATGGGGGAGAGAGAGCGATGGCGCAGTGTCGACCTGCCTTGAGTTTAAACACCTTTACAGAAGAATTCACAATAGAAAAGCTTGGTGTCGTTTAGTTTTTTGCTGGTATAAAATGTTACTTTTTTTTGATTAGCTTTGTGACACTGTAAAGAGCGATATGTGAGCTGAGGGACCATTTGGTTTCGTTTTCAGGCAGACTTGTCCAAGCAGAAGCGTGTTGATTGATTGTTAACGTCTGTTTTTTTTTAGCTTGTCAAAGCTGGTGAGCTGCCTGAGTGAGCGTGAGAATGTTTTGAGTGTCCACTACACTAGACTTATCTTTGTTTACTCTCTTCCTTTCATCCCTTTGGGAGGTTTCTCGCGATGGCCGCCACGGTGAAGTCGTCAAATTATCCTGCATGTGAGGGCCTTCATCCTCTCATCAAAAGCTGAAGACAGTAAGAAGAGGTGTGTGGAGAACAAGGCTCATCTCGAAGCCTATCTCGCCAGCTTTATCTTCCAAAGCTTGAAGGAAAGTGACATGTCTTTGAAGCGCTCTTTCTTTGACCATTCCGTTCTCCCCTCTCTATCTCTTTGTCTTCCTGTTGCCCCCTCCCCCCCCACCTCCCTCCTGTTCTCTGTCTCTCTCTAGAGAAATCAGCAAGGCCCTGGCCCTCTCAGAGCCTCTCATCTTGGATATGTCACTTCTCAATTTGCCACGGCCCCACTATTCGCTGCTGGCGTTTGTATTGATTTTCCTGTCTACGGTCAGAGTGGAGCTCTCAAAACTCTTGAATAAAAGGCAAGAAAACAGGGGCTGGGTTTCACATGAATGCTGGCCCTCTCTGAAATGGGGATTGAAGTGTGTTATCTTCTGTTGTTGGATGCTTGACATCACACTGCCATTACAAACAAACACCAACCACAATGAATTAATGTGAACAGAATGTGCTTAGAGCTAATTGCAGAACATCATATATATATATTATAGAGATTCCAAAATACTGAAAATAGGAAGGTTATCACAACTCCCTGTTTTATGCAAAGGAAAGGCTTTATGACGGCCTTATTACCACTGAAAAGGCTGTATGATGGCCTTATTACCACTGGAAGGCTTTATGACGGCCTTATTACCACTGAAAAGGCTTTATGATGGCCTTATTACCACTGGAAGGCTTTATGACAGCCTTATTACCACTGGAAAGGCTTTATGACGGCCTTATTACCACTGGAAAGGCTTTATGACGGCCTTATTACCACTGGAAGGCTTTATGACAGCCTTATTACCACTGGAAAGGCTTTATGACAGCCTTATTACCACTGGAAAGGCTTTATGATGGCCTTATTACCACTGGAAGGCTTTATGACAGCCTTATTACCACTGGAAAGGCTTTATGACGGCCTTATTACCACTGGAAGGCTTTATGACAGCCTTATTACCACTGGAAAGGCTTTATGACGGCCTTATTACCACTGAAAAGGCTTTATGATGGCCTTATTACCACTGAAAAGGCTTTATGACGGCCTTATTACCACTGGCAAGGCTTTATGACAGCCTTATTACCACTGAAAAGGCTTTATGACAGCCTTATTACCACTGGAAGGCTTTATGACAGCCTTATTACCACTGGCAAGGCTTTATGACAGCCTTATTACCACTGGAAAGGCTTTATGATGGCCTTATTACCACTGGAAAGGCTTTATGACAGCCTTATTACCACTGGAAGGCTTTATGACAGCCTTATTACCACTGGAAAGGCTTTATGACGGCCTTATTACCACTGGAAGGCTTTATGACAGCCTTATTACCACTGGAAAGGCTTTATGACGGCCTTATTACCACTGAAAAGGCTTTATGATGGCCTTATTACCACTGAAAAGGCTTTATGACGGCCTTATTACCACTGGCAAGGCTTTATGACAGCCTTATTACCACTGGAAAGGCTTTATGGCAGCCTTATTACCACTGGAAAGGATTTATGACAGAGGTATTACCACTGGAAGGCTTTATGACAGAGGTATTACCACTGGAAGGCTTTATGACAGAGGTATTACCACTGGAAGGCTTTATGACAGAGGTATTACCACTGGAAGGCTTTATGACAGAGGTATTACCACTGGAAGGATTTATGACAGAGGTATTACCACTGGAAGGCTTTATGACAGAGGTATTACCACTGGAAGGCTTTATGACAGCCTTATTACCACTGGAAGGCTTTATGACAGCCTTATTACCACTGGAAAGGCTTTATGACAGCCTTATTACCACTGGAAATGATTTATGACAGCCTTATTACCACTGGGAAGGCTTTATGACAGCCTTATTACCACTGGGAAGGATTTATGACAGAGGTATTACCACTGGAAGGCTTTATGACAGAGGTATTACCACTGGAAGGCTTTATGACAGAGGTATTACCACTGGAAGGCTTTATGGCAGAGGTATTACCACTGGAAGGCTTTATGACAGAGGTATTACCACTGGAAGGCTTTATGACAGAGGTATTACCACTGGAAGGATTTATGACAGAGGTATTACCACTGGAAGGCTTTATGACAGAGGTATTACCACTGGAAGGCTTTATGACAGCCTTATTACCACTGGAAGGCTTTATGACAGCCTTATTACCACTGGAAGGCTTTATGACAGAGGTATTACCACTGGAAGGCTTTATGACAGAGGTATTACCACTGGAAGGCTTTATGACAGAGGTATTACCACTGGAAGGCTTTATGGCAGAGGTATTACCACTGGAAGGCTTTATGACAGAGGTATTACCACTGGAAGGCTTTATGACAGAGGTATTACCACTGGAAGGATTTATGACAGAGGTATTACCACTGGAAGGCTTTATGACAGAGGTATTACCACTGGAAGGCTTTATGACAGCCTTATTACCACTGGAAGGCTTTATGACAGCCTTATTACCACTGGAAAGGCTTTATGACAGCCTTATTACCACTGGAAATGATTTATGACAGCCTTATTACCACTGGGAAGGATTTATGACAGAGGTATTACCACTGGAAGGCTTTATGACAGAGGTATTACCACTGGAAGGCTTTATGGCAGAGGTATTACCACTGGAAGGCTTTATGACAGAGGTATTACCACTGGAAGGCTTTATGACAGAGGTATTACCACTGGAAGGATTTATGACAGAGGTATTACCACTGGAAGGCTTTATGACAGAGGTATTACCACTGGAAGGCTTTATGACAGCCTTATTACCACTGGAAGGCTTTATGACAGCCTTATTACCACTGGAAGGCTTTATGACAGAGGTATTACCACTGGAAGGCTTTATGACAACCTTATTACCACTGGAAGGCTTTATGACAGCCTTATTACCACTGGAAGGCTTTATGACAGCCTTATTACCACTGGAAGGCTTTATGACAGCCTTATTACCACTGGAAAGGCTTTACGACAGAGGTATTACCACTGGAAGGCTTTACGACAGCCTTATTACCACTGGGAAGGATTTATGACAGAGGTATTACCACTGGAAGGCTTTACGACAGCCTTATTACCACTGGGAAGGATTTATGACAGAGGTATTACCACTGGAAGGCTTTATGACAGCCTTATTACCACTGGGAAGGATTTATGACAGAGGTATTACCACTGGAAGGCTTTATGACAGCCTTATTACCACTGGAAAGGATTTATGACAGAGGTATTACCACTGGTTTTGTGTAAGACAGCTTTCCATCTCTACCGTTATCTTCAAGACATTTATTTGAGATGGGTTAAAAAAAAAGCGAGTGGGATGGAGCGATGGAGCGATGGAGAGATGGAAAGATGGAGAGATGGAAAGATGGAAAGATGGAAAGAGGCAAGAAAGTAAGGAACTGAGAAGAATTGCAAATGGACAACAGAACTTTCCGGCCTCTGGCTGTTTCCAAGCTAAGGAATTCAGGGAGTAAAATAACGTCGACCACCATCTCCGGACTCTTTTCCAGAAGCTCCTCCGCGCAATTACAAACTTCACATCTCCAGAAAAAATATATTCAAACTTTCGCATTTGGCAAAACATGGCATTGGTCTCGGGAAGAGTATATCCCCGCCGCGGCGTCAAAACAACATGGGATCAAAGGAGATAGTGCCGCAATCTGGCAAAGTGCCATCCCTGCTCATGTCTGTCTGGGCCCGGCAGTAAACAGTTTGCCGAAGATCTTTCACAACGAGTAAATACTCCAATGAGTCATCTCCCCGAGCGGAAGGAGTGAAGGAGAACAGGGTGGATTGTAGTGCTGACCTGTCACCAACCCCGGATCCCCCTGAGGTCGCGTCGATGCAGGAGCAACACACTCCTCGTTCAGAACTACTGGGTGCTCCCTCCCAGGGGAGAACAGATGAGACTCCTCTCTCTCTGCCAGTGTTCCAACATACAGCGTGCATTGTGGGAAGTCGTCTAACTCGTATCCTTGGGGGGGGAGGGGGCGCCCAAGTGCAGGCACTCTGAAGTGAAGAAGCCTGGCACGTTAACAAGGAGTACAGAGACGGGAGTGTGTTGTTGTTTTGTTTGTGTGTGTGTGTGTGTGTGTGTGTGTGTGTGTGTGTGTGCGTGCGTGAGCGTGCGTGTGCGTGTGAGTGCGTGTGCGTAAGTGTGTGTGCGTAAGTGTGTGTGTGTGTGTACAGCATGTGTATGTTCATCTTTTCCTAAGAAGTTTCTTCATGAAACCTGTTAATCGAACCTCACCCCCCCATGACCCAGCCCACTGTTCCCCAAGACCTTGTTGAAATGTACAGTATCTGCTTCCTAGTTCTAACCTGACTATGGTCTTTTCACTCGGGTCAGGGAAGACGGTTGACTTGACAGAGAAACGTAAATCATAACATTGTAAATGAAGTAATCCTGGAGGAAAGGCCCCCACCACACACACATGCACGCACACACATACACGCACACACACACACATACACACACACAAGCGCACACACACACACACACACACATACTGACTCGGCGTCACATGCCCACGAATGCACTATCATCAGGTTGGACAAATTGAGCATCATTAATAATTCCTGCAGTAAGGTGATAAATCTAAGATTGCTCTCGATGGACCTGGATATGCCTCCATAAATCAGGCAGATTAGCGAGGAATATTTCAAAATCCTGTGTCACAAGTGTCAGGCTAACTGATGGTTTTTGTCGATCCCTCAAAGTGATAGGCCGTGAATCTGGGATACGTTTTCGAAATGTCAGCAGTGTAATATGCAATATCTCTAATGGCAGCAATAGGCTTTTAATTTTTTATTTAATTTTTTCTTCCCACGGCTGAGAGACAGAAAAGTGAAGCTGACGTGAAGTTTTTTTTTTCGCGTGTCTCTCATATTAATAGGAGAGGCTTGTTATTACTAACCTCACGTATGGTGAAGTCCACTTATCCAAAGCCCACAAAGAAAGGGAAAATTGTGTATTGACAAAATGTCCAAGATATTTGAAGGTCTAATCAGAGTTAGAATGCCCATCTCCTGTTCTGGTGCTGAATTTCAATACGTTAGATGAACGCTCTGTCACAGGTAAAAGGGGAATTTTTCAAATTTCAAAGAATAAGTTATTTTCCCAATAACCATCAACTTGAAGAAGAGTTCAGCTGAAGGTGACAGAGAAACCTGATTTGATATTTGACGAGTGGGTCTATAAGTAAACTTGTTGTGCTGAGCTGTTTTGTGACGTATGTCTGACTTCAGAGGTAGACTAGGAACAGGGTTGTGGACGGATGAATTCTACATAGACAATGGTGTTAGTTTTATTTTCCTGTGAAGAACATTGGGTTGCATTCCATGTCTGAAATGTGCTGTACAAATAAACCTTGATTTGATTTTACAAAAAACTGAAAGAAAGCAAGTTGGTGGGCCTGCAGCCAAACATATGTTGAATCAAAGTTACGTCATGTCATTTTGTTCAGGTGACATTTTACATCAATGGATTTTTGGGTTGAGTTCACAAATGGTCAATGTACAGAGTTTATGTCTCATCTTGACCAGATTTCAACCACAAATCAACAAGAGGATTTCAAAGATTGATTTAGTCATGTTTTTGACAATTCACTTAAATCCACCAAAATTAGATTTTTGCTTGGTGGGCCCTCAACAAGAATTTAGAATCGTAACATGCCTTTTACGTTTTGGCTACTCACAGTATTAGGGTCTTCTGAGTACAACTGAATCAATGGCAAATGATTGCCCTTTCCCTCCAAAAAACAAACTTTGGTTACTAATGACATTATGACTCAGACCTGTCAAACGGTTAATGACATTATGACTCAGACCTGTCAAACGGTTAATGACATTATGACTCAGACTAATCAGACAGTTAATGACATTATGGCTCAGACTAATCAGACAGTTAATGACATTATGACTCAGACTGATCAGACAGTTAATGACATTATGACTCAGACTAATCAGACAGTTAATGTCATTATGACTCAGACTAATCAGACAGTTAATGACATTATGACTCAGACTAATCAGACAGTTAATGACATTATGGCTCAGACTAATCAGACAGTTAATGACATTATGACTCAGACTGATCAGACAGTTAATGACATTATGACTCAGACTAATCAGACAGTTAATGACATTATGACTCAGACTAATCAGACAGTTAATGACATTATGACTCAGACTAGTCAGACAGTTAATGACATTATGACTCAGACTAGTCAGACAGTTAATGACATTATGACTCAGACTAATCAGACAGTTAATGACATAATGACTCAGACTAATCAGACAGTTAATGTCATTATGACTCAGACTAATCAGACAGTTAATGTCATTATGACTCAGACTAATCAGACAGTTAATGTCATTATGACTCAGACTAATCAGACAGTTAATGACATTATGACTCAGACTAGTCAGACAGTTAATGACATTATGACTCAGACTAATCAGACAGTTAATGACATTATGACTCAGACTGATCAGACAGTTAATGACATTATGACTCAGACTAATCAGACAGTTAATGACATTATGACTCAGACTAATCAGACAGTTAATGTCATTATGACTCAGACTAATCAGACAGTTAATGACATTATGACTCAGACTAGTCAGACAGTTAATGACATAATGACTCAGACTAATCAGACAGTTAATGTCATTATGACTCAGACTAATCAGACAGTTAATGACATAATGACTCAGACTAATCAGACAGTTAATGTCATTATGACTCAGACTAATCAGACAGTTAATGTCATTATGACTCAGACTAATCAGACAGTTAATGACATTATGACTCAGACTAGTCAGACAGTTAATGACATTATGACTCAGACTAATCAGACAGTTAATGTCATTATGACTCAGACTAGTCAGACAGTTAATGACATTATGACTCAGACTAATCAGACAGTTAATGTCATTCTGTGACACAAATGTCAATCAGTTAACTTCAAAGTTTATCCTTATTTCTCTCCAATTAATGGTCATATTTCCAGTAGTGGAAAAAGTATTTAATTGTCATACTTGAGTAAAAGTAAAGATACCTTAACAGAAAATCCCCAAAAAACAACTTAAGTAGTACTTAAAAGTATTTATACTTAAGTACTTTACACCACTGCATATTTCTGACGCCATGCAGAGGGTACAGTAACATCAGGGAGAGACTGTAAGTAGATCACAATTAGTGTTCAGTCAAGTATGTCCAGTGTAGGAATACTATGGTTGGACCATTCTAAGAAAACGGGCCTTATATGAGTTCTCATTGGTTT
>CM059815.1:40313475-40383475 GCA_030435695.1 Brachymystax lenok tsinlingensis
TTCTGTGGTGTGTTGATAAACCCCCAGTGTGTATTATGTGGTGTGTTGATAGACCCCCAATGTGTATTCTGTGGTGTGTTGATAAACCCCCCAATGTGCAGTCTGTGGTGTGTTGATAGACCCCCAGTGTGTATTCTGTGGTGTGTTGATAAACCCCCAGTGTGTTTTCTGTGGTGTGTTGATAGACCCCCAGTGTGTATTCTGTGGTGTGTTGATAGACCCCCAGTGTGTATTCTGTGGTGTGTTGATAAACCCCCAGTGTGTATTCTGTGGTGTGTTGATAAACCCCAGTGTGTATTCTGTGGTGTGTTGATAAACCCCAGTGTGTATTCTGTGGTGTGTTGATAGACCCCCAGTGTGTATTCTGTGGTGTGTTGATAGACCCCCAGTGTGTATTCTGTGGTGTGTTGATAGACCCCCAGTGTGTATTCTGTGGTGTGTTGATAAACCCCCAGTGTGTATTCTGTGGTGTGTTGATAGACCCCCAGTGTGTATTCTGTGGTGTGTTGATAGACCCCCAGTGTGTATTCTGTGGTGTGTTGATATACCCCCAGTGTGTATTCTGTGGTGTGTTGATAAACCCCCAGTGTGTATTCTGTGGTGTGTTGATAAACCCCCAGTGTGTATTCTGTGGTGTGTTGATAGACCCCCAGTGTGTATTCTGTGGTGTGTTGATAGACCCCCAGTGTGTATTCTGTGGTGTGTTGATAAACCCCCAGTGTGTATTCTGTGGTGTGTTGATATACCCCAGTGTGTATTATGTGGTGTGTTGATAGACCCCAGTGTGTATTCTGTGGTGTGTTGATAGACCCCAGTGTGTATTCTGTGGTGTGTTAATAAACCCCCCAGTGTGTATTCTGTGGTGTGTTGATAAACCCCAGTGTGTATTCTGTGGTGTGTTGATAGACCCCCAGTGTGTATTCTGTGGTGTGTTGATAAACCCCCAGTGTGTATTCTGTGGTGTGTTGATAAACCCCAGTGTGTATTCTGTGGTGTGTTGATATACCCCAGTGTGTATAATGTGGTGTGTTGATAGACCCCAGTGTGTATTCTGTGGTGTGTTGATAAACCCCCAGTGTGTATTCTGTGGTGTGTTGATATACCCCCCAGTGTGTATTCTGTGGTGTGTTGATAAACCCCCAGTGTGTATTCTGTGGTGTGTTGATATACCCCCAGTGTGTATTCTGTGGTGTGTTGATACACTCCCAGTGTGTATTCTGTGGTGTGTTGATAGACCCCCAGTGTGTATTCTGTGGTGTGTTGATATACCCCCCAGTGTGTATTCTGTGGTGTGTTGATAGACCCCAGTGTGTATTCTGTGGTGTGTTGATAGACCCCCAGTGTGTATTCTGTGGTGTGTTGATATACCCCCCAGTGTGTATTCTGTGGTGTGTTGATAGACCCCCAGTGTGTATTCTGTGGTGTGTTGATAAACCCCCCAGTGTGTATTCTGTGGTGTGTTGATAGACCCCCAGTGTGTATTCTGTGGTGTGTTGATAGACCCCCAGTGTGTATTCTGTGGTGTGTTGATAGACCCCCAGTGTGTTTTCTGTGGTGTGTTGATAGACCCCAGTGTGTATTCTGTGGTGTGTTGATAGACCCCCAGTGTGTATTCTGTGGTGTGTTGATAAACCCCCAGTGTGTTTTCTGTGGTGTGTTGATAGACCCCCAGTGTGTATTCTGTGGTGTGTTGATAGACCCCCAGTGTGTATTCTGTGGTGTGTTGATAAACCCCCAGTGTGTATTCTGTGGTGTGTTGATAAACCCCCAGTGTGTATTCTGTGGTGTGTTGATAAACCCCCAGTGTGTATTCTGTGGTGTGTTGATAGACCCCCAGTGTGTATTCTGTGGTGTGTTGATAGACCCCAGTGTGTATTCTGTGGTGTGTTGATAGACCCCAGTGTGTATTCTGTGGTGTGTTGATAAACCCCAGTGTGTATTCTGTGGTGTGTTGATAGACCCCAGTGTGTATTCTGTGGTGTGTTGATAGACCCCCAGTGTGTATTCTGTGGTGTGTTGATAAACCCCAGTGTGTATTCTGTGGTGTGTTGATAGACCCCAGTGTGTATTCTGTGGTGTGTTGATAGACCCCCAGTGTGTATTCTGTGGTGTGTTGATAAACCCCCAGTGTGTATTCTGTGGTGTGTTGATGTACCCCCAGTGTGTATTCTGTGGTGTGTTGATAGACCCCCAGTGTGTATTCTGTGGTGTGTTGATAGACCCCCAGTGTGTATTCTGTGGTGTGTTAATAAACCCCCCAGTGTGTATTCTGTGGTGTGTTGATAAACCCCAGTGTGTATTCTGTGGTGTGTTGATAGACCCCCAGTGTGTATTCTGTGGTGTGTTGATAGACCCCAGTGTGTATTCTGTGGTGTGTTGATAGACCCCAGTGTGTATTCTGTGGTGTGTTGATAGACCCCCAGTGTGTATTCTGTGGTGTGTTGATAGACCCCCAGTGTGTATTCTGTGGTGTGTTGATAGACCCCAGTGTGTATTCTGTGGTGTGTTGATAGACCCCCAGTGTGTATTCTGTGGTGTGTTGATAGACCCCAGTGTGTATTCTGTGGTGTGTTGATAGACCCCAGTGTGTATTCTGTGGTGTGTTGATAGAGCCCCCAGTGTGTATTCTGTGGTGTGTTGATAGACCCCAGTGTGTATTCTGTGGTGTGTTGATATACCCCCAGTGTGTATTCTGTGGTGTGTTGATAGACCCCAGTGTGTATTCTGTGGTGTGTTGATAGACCCCAGTGTGTATTCTGTGGTGTGTTGATAGACCCCCAGTGTGTATTCTGTGGTGTGTTGATAGACCCCCAGTGTGTATTCTGTGGTGTGTTGATAGACCCCCAGTGTGTATTCTGTGGTGTGTTGATAGACCCCCAGTGTGTATTCTGTGGTGTGTTGATAGACCCCCAGTGTGTATTCTGTGGTGTGTTGATAGACCCCAGTGTGTATTCTGTGGTGTGTTGATAGACCCCCAGTGTGTATTCTGTGGTGTGTTGATAGACCCCAGTGTGTATTCTGTGGTGTGTTGATAGACCCCAGTGTGTATTCTGTGGTGTGTTGATAAACCCCAGTGTGTATTCTGTGGTGTGTTGATAGACCCCCAGTGTGTATTCTGTGGTGTGTTGATAGACCCCCAGTGTGTATTCTGTGGTGTGTTGATAGACCCCAGTGTGTATTCTGTGGTGTGTTGATAGACCCCCAGTGTGTATTCTGTGGTGTGTTGATAGACCCCAGTGTGTATTCTGTGGTGTGTTGATAGACCCCCAGTGTGTATTCTGTGGTGTGTTGATATACCCCCAGTGTGTATTCTGTGGTGTGTTGATAGACCCCAGTGTGTATTCTGTGGTGTGTTGATAAACCCCAGTGTGTATTCTGTGGTGTGTTGATAGACCCCCAGTGTGTATTCTGTGGTGTGTTGATAGACCCCAGTGTGTATTCTGTGGTGTGTTGATAGACCCCAGTGTGTATTCTGTGGTGTGTTGATAGACCCCCAGTGTGTATTCTGTGGTGTGTTGATAGACCCCAGTGTGTATTCTGTGGTGTGTTGATAGACCCCCAGTGTGTATTCTGTGGTGTGTTGATAAACCCCCAGTGTGTATTCTGTGGTGTGTTGATAGACCCCCAGTGTGTATTCTGTGGTGTGTTGATAAACCCCCAGTGTGTATTCTGTGGTGTGTTGATAAACCCCTCAGTGTGTATTCTGTGGTGTGTTGATATACCCCCCAGTGTGTATTCTGTGGTGTGTTGATAGACCCCCAGTGTGTATTCTGTGGTGTGTTGATAAAACCCAGTGTGTATTCTGTGGTGTGTTGATAAACCCCCAGTGTGTATTCTGTGGTGTGTTGATAGACCCCAGTGTGTATTCTGTGGTGTGTTCATAAACCCCCAGTGTGTATTCTGTGGTGTGTTGATAGACCCCCCAGTGTGTATTCTGTGGGTTGTTGATAGACCCCCAGTGTGTATTCTGTGGTGTGTTGATAGACCCCCAGTGTGTATTCTGTGGTGTGTTGATAGACCCCAGTGTGTATTCTGTGGTGTGTTGATAAACCCCCAGTGTGTATTCTGTGGTGTGTTGATAGACCCCAGTGTGTATTCTGTGGTGTGTTGATAAACCCCAGTGTGTATTCTGTGGTGTGTTGATAAACCCCTCAGTGTGTATTCTGTGGTGTGTTGATAGACCCCAGTGTGTATTCTGTGGTGTGTTGATAGACCCCAGTGTGTATTCTGTGGTGTGTTGATAAACCCCAGTGTGTATTCTGTGGTGTGTTAATAGACCCCCAGTGTGTATTCTGTGGTGTGTTGATATACCCCCAGTGTGTATTCTGTGGTGTGTTGATAAACCCCCAGTGTGTATTCTGTGGTGTGTTGATAGACCCCCAGTGTGTATTCTGTGGTGTGTTGATATACCCCCAGTGTGTATTCTGTGGTGTGTTGATAGACCCCCAGTGTGTATTCTGTGGTGTGTTGATAGACCCCCAGTGTGTATTCTGTGGTGTGTTGATAAACCCCAGTGTGTATTCTTTGGTGTGTTGATAAACCCCAGTGTGTATTCTGTGGTGTGTTGATAAACCCCAGTGTGTATTTTGTGGTGTGTTGATAAACCCCAGTGTGTATTCTGTGGTGTGTTGATAGACCCCCAGTGTGTATTCTGTGGTGTGTTGATATACCCCCCAGTGTGTATTCTGTGGTGTGTTGATAGACCCCCAGTGTGTATTCTGTGGTGTGTTGATAGACCCCCAGTGTGTATTCTGTGGTGTGTTGATAAACCCCCAGTGTGTATTCTGTGGTGTGTTGATAAACCCCCAGTGTGTATTCTGTGGTGTGTTGATAAACCCCCAGTGTGTATTCTGTGGTGTGTTGGTAAACCCCCCAATGTGCAGTCTGTGGTGTGTTGATAGACCCCCAGTGTGCAGTCTGTGGTGTGTTGATAAACCCCCCTGTGTGCAGTCTGTGCACCGCTGGTTGGTTCTGCAGCCTCAGCAGCCTGGCAGATAGGGGAGGTGGCCGGAGGGGCAATTTACCGAAGGAATGACCCACCCCTGTCTGTCCCCAAGGCCCTGACACTAGCATGACACTGACAAAAACACACCATACTGTGGAGTGGACATCACCCAGTCAGTCAATCATATATTTTTTCTTTACGTCTGTCTTATGTTGTATTTTCCCTGCTCGCTCTCTTTCTTTTTCTCTCCCTCTCTCTTTCTCTCTCTCCCTCACTCTCTCTTTCTTTCTCTCCCACACTCTCCCTTTCTCTCACCCACTCTCCCTTTCTTTCTCCCCCACACTCTCTCTTTCTCTCCCTCACTCTCTTTCTCTCCCACACCCACTCTCTCTTTCTCTCACCCACTCTCTCTTTCTCTCACCCACTCTCTCTTTCTCCCCCACACTCTCTCTTTCTTTCTCTCCCACACTCTCTCTTTCTCTCACCCACTCTCTCTTTCTCTCACCCACTCTCTCTTTCTCCCCCACACTCTCTCTTTCTCTCACCCACTCTCTCTTTCTCCCCCACACTCTCTCTTTCTTTCTCTCCCACACTCTCTCTTTCTCTCACCCACTCTCTCTTTCTCTCACCCACTCTCTCTTTCTCCCCCACACCCACTCTCTCTTTCTCCCCCACACTCTCTCTTTCTCTCTGTGTATCTTACTCTTGATGATACCACTTATACAGTCTGTGTCTCTAATCCCACTCTCTCATTCTCTGTCCCTCTCTCTTTTGCTTCCCTCTCTCATCTCTCTCTCTCTTTCTCTCTCTACCTCTCCTCTCTGAGTATAAATCATGTTCTTGTTAAAAAGTTAAGGAACACATGATAATTCCTGCATAAAGAGACCTATTCTTAGATTTGAATACCTCTCTCATGAGAAGAGAGCGTGTGCAAAACCGGTCCTGATTGTTTTTCTATCAATTTAATTGAACTTTTATTTTCTCGCGAAATAAAAGAACAGTGTCTGTTAAATTATGGTGAACCAAAATCAGTCTCTCAAGCCCCATCGCTGTGGCATTCTGCTTCTCACCGTGGCAGTGGCTTTGTGTATTACAGAGCTGTGTTGCAATAATGGTGACATCTACTGGCCTGTTTCTGCTCCAGACTATGGGCACAAGGAGAGGTGATGTTGTACTTCATAATAATCACTGATACCAACAGGTTAGCACTGAACTAGAGTTCCACGTAATGTGAGTCGTGACTATCAAAGCCTTGTCAATATACAGGAGATTTGCTAAGCATGGATCATATTATGGCATGGATCATATTATGGCATGGATCATATTATGGCATGGATCACGCCAAAATCTGCAATAACTACACATTCATTTTTAGACTTAATTATGTGAAGAGTTTCATTCCAAAACACTATATATCCATTTTCAGAAATGTTGGTAAATTAGCTTTTACGGTTTAAGTACGTAATGAAAGAGATTGGTGTAATTATATATATCTTTTTGTAATATCATGGAATGGGGTTATTCAATGACATGACATGTATTTGTATAAAATCTATTACTTGGATGGTTTCATTTCAGAGGGAAAAATAATCATGTGTTTTTGCTAAATGCTACATATCTGCCTCACTCTCAGAGAAATCAGTAGTACTGTTAGATTTTACACAGTCAAATGTAACAGATAACTACATGTTTAATACAGAGCTATGCAAATGATACATTTGCGACATCAATATTTAAAATAATATGAGATATGTATGTAAAAATTTACATTTGACATTTTAACCACTTAGCAGATGCTCATTCATAAGGAGAAAACTAACTGGAACAAGCTAGCTAACTAGCCAGCTAGCCAATAAACAGTTAGCTACCTAGATTATATTAACCAGTAATACAAAATTCACCTAAACATTTTAAAACGTTAGCTGTCACCTTGAGGTTTGATAGGGGGTAAACATGTTTTTCCCTGAAGAGAAGGCAATTTAGTTATTTGTTAGCTAGCTAGGCTACCAGTTACCCCATAACAAAGCCTAGCTAGCTAGCTAGCCCTACTGGCTGCTGGCCAAATTATTTATTCTAGTTACTAACATAAATGAAACATCTCAAATTAGCTACTCAATTTAGCGTTTACTGCTTTGAGGTATTTTCTGAACAGCTTCTCACTTCTTTGTTTCTCCAGTTGTCAGTTCAACCACACACCGTTTACACACTCATGTGGAACTCCACAACAGAAAATATGATTATTGTTGCTAGGCTACCAGTTACAGTGCTTTTAGCTTGCGGCTTGTGCACGCCTTTATCCAGAGGAATACAAGAACTATAGCTAGTGTCAAATTATTAAGCATGTCCTCAAAACTCAAATAAGAAACAGTAATTGTCCTTATTTAGCTTATACAAATGCTATCCAGATGCTGATATGAACCTTAGTCCAGAGCATATGCATTGTACACTACCGGTCAAAGGTTTTAGAACACCAACTCATTCAAGGGTTTTTCTGTATATTATTACTATTTTCTACATTGTATAATAATAGTGAAGACATCAAAACTGTGAAATAACACAATCATATAGCAACCAAAAAAGTGTTAAACAAATAAAAATATATTTTATATTTGAGATTCCTCAAATAGCCACCCTTTGCCTTGATCACGGCTTTGCATTCTTGGCATTCTCTCAACCGGCTTCACCTGGACCAATTTGGACTCCAGACCAAAGGACAAATTTCCGGTCTAATGTCCATTGCTCGTGTTTGTTGGCCCAAGCAAGTCTCTTCTTATTATTGGTGTCCTTTAGTAGTGGTTTCTTTTGCAGCAATTCTACCATGAAGGACTGATTCACACAGTCTCCTCTGAACAGTTGATGCTTAAATGTGTCTGTTACTTGAACTCTGTGAATAATTCATTTGGGCTGCAATTTCTGAGGCTGGTAACTCTAATGAACTTATCCTCTGTAGCAGAGATAACTCTGGGTCTTCCTTTCCTGTGGCGGTCCTCATGAGAGACAGTTTCATCATAGCGCTTGATGGTTTTTGCGACTGCATCTTCTGTATACCAGCCCAACCATGTCACAACACAACTGATTGGCTCAAACGCATTAAGAAGGAAAGAAATTCCACAAATTAACTTTTAAGAAGGCACACCTGTTAATTGAAATGTATTCCTGTTGATTACCTCATGAAGCTGGTTGAGAGAATTTCAAAATGTACAAAGCTGTCATCAAAGCAAAGGGTGGCTATTTGAAGAATCTCAAATATAAAATATATTTCGATTTGTTTAACACTTTTTTGGTTACTACATGATTCCATATGTGTTATTTCATAGTTTTGATGTCTTCACTATTATTCTACAATGTAGAAAATAGTAAAAATAAAGAAAAACCCTTGAATGAGTAGGTGTGTCCAAACATTTTAGTGTATACTGTATGTCTAAAAGACATCTGGATTCAGAATGTCAGGATATGGTGCATATCCACAAAAGTCTGATAATCTGTGTACGCGACCAATAAACTTTGATTTGATTCATTTTTTTTATCTGATCACCCAGTTTCGGCTATGCACCTTTTAAAGGCAATGCTTCCGTGTTTGGGAAGACTGCATTCCCGGTAATCGCTGAATTACCTTTAAATGTCAATCGCACTATAATGCGGCTCTTCCGTGGCCTGGATTGAATTAAGGCCTAAACCTAACCCTAAATGAAGAACCAAGAGCTGACAAGCATATAGAGTGTTTATGATATACTGCACATGTAATGCACAATATATGTGAAATACAAAACAGAACAAATTAAATATTGTGTGGAAATGATGAAATTACGATTATTGGTAATTTCTTAACGTGTGACAGTCGACAAACAAACATTTTACCCACAAAATAAATACATTTATAATAACCTGCTAAACGCAATTTATGTTTCTCCAACTTTATTAATGTGTTTCTACCTCTCATCATTCAAATGGATCCGCCACCTCACGTCCAATCACACCGCTTCATTTCATAGGCTGGTCCTCAGGGGCCTTGGAGCAACTAATGTATATATATATATATTTCTCTCTCTATATATATATATATATATCTCTCTCCCCACAGAATAGAATACAGACCGGGGCTTGCTTATTGTCATCATTTCCTAATGGTCAGCCAAGCCCCAAGTCACAATATTGAACAGGACTGGACAGGAGTGTAATTGCCTATAATCTCTTGGCCTTCTATGAAGGGACGAGGAACAGCAAAGAAAATGAAGAGGCAGCCAGTCATTACTATGGAGAGGGAGGGAAGCCCAGAGGACCATTTCCAGGTCATTAGTCTTACGAATGCAGGGCGGCAGAGGCTACATGCAATAAGTTGGAGTGCTTGTTCAATTTCTCCCCACAGCCCTGGGTGCCAGCGAGAAGGAGGAGGCTTGCTTCCTTTGTGCGTTTGATCAGCATACCTGTCCTCGATGGTTGAAATATGGGCCCCAAATGTAGTGTTGTGGATTGGATTCGAATTGGAGTCATCTTTGGAGTGATTGCTGTGTGTAAGCAGTTTCACTTTAGTTAATGTATTTATTTCATTTTTTCGCACAAAATAAAAGCTATGTACAACATCCAAATATA
Organism: Brachymystax lenok tsinlingensis; assembly: GCA_030435695.1. Classification (NCBI taxonomy): domain Eukaryota; kingdom Metazoa; phylum Chordata; class Actinopteri; order Salmoniformes; family Salmonidae; genus Brachymystax; species Brachymystax lenok. The sequence continues at coordinate 40,323,011 of CM059815.1, forward strand.
AGACAAATTAGACATGAATTTGACACAAATAAATAGACTGTGTAGGAATCACGGCATCTTTTCATACACACACACACACACACACTCCTTTGATAACATCTTTCTGCGTTGATCCACAGCCTACAGAGCAGTCACGAAGGCGCCCCCTGTGGTCAAGGATCACCCAGCACGGGGTCACATGAGTAACACAGTCACATGAGTAACACAGTCACATGAGTAACACAGCAGCAGTGAGGTCCTTCACTTCACAAGTCTGCTAGCTGGGGTCATAGTGGCAGGCCCTCTGACTAAGACTGGGGCTCTGGAGTCTTGCCTCGCAGAGCCCCCCCTACCCACACATAAATTCAAGCAAGCACATACACACATACGCACACACACACACATAAGCACAAACACACAAGCACCAGCACATACACACACAGTGAATCCCCCACACCACACACGCTCAGCTTGCTTCCACACACTCCACACACCCTTATTCAAGTGCCTAGGGCCTAGAGAACCAGAGAGAGAGAGAGAGAGAGAGAGAGAGAGAGCCAGCTCACTCATGCCTAGTGGGCAGCCGGTTCCTACACATTCAAACGTTCACAGGGGACCAGAACAGAAATGGCTGCCACTCGCTCGCCCACTACCACACACAGACACGCTGGTGAGTCATCCGTAGAGACTGCAGCACATAGCCGTGAGGTTTTTAAAATAAACACTTTCATGGCATTGTCTCATCAAACATTAAATGAACAAATTGGTAATGCAGTAAATGACGGTTTAGATTAGAAAACATCCCCATTCTATGACAGGGTTTTGAGGTTAAAACCAACCAGTGTTTTAAACTATTTACTGTTTACGATTGTATTTCGTTTTCCCCCACCTGCTCCCTTACATCATTCATTCATTACACCTTCTAATGCAGATCATTTCAGTAGTATTATCATTACACCTTCTAATGCAGATCATTTCAGTAGTATTATCATTACACCTAATGCAGATCATTTCAGTAGTATTATCATTACACCTTCTAATGCAGATCATTTCAGTAGTATTATCATTACACCTTCTAAAGTAGATCATTTCAGTAGTATTATCATTACACCTTCTAATGCAGATCATTTCAGTAGTATTATCATTACACCTTCTAATGCAGATCATTTCAGTAGTATTATCATTACACCTTCTAATGCAGATCATTTCAGTAGTATTATCATTACACCTTCTAATGCAGATCATTTCAGTAGTATTATCATAACAACTTCTAATGCAGATCATTTCAGTAGTATTATCATAACAACTTCTAATGCAGATCATTTCAGTAGTATTATCATTACACCTTCTAATGCAGATCATTTCAGTAGTATTATCATTACACCTTCTAATGCAGATCATTTCAGTAGTATTATCATAACTTCTAATGCAGATCATTTCAGTAGTATTATCATTACACCTTCTAATGCAGATCATTTCAGTAGTATTATCATTACACCTTCTAATGCAGATCATTTCAGTAGTATTATCATAACTTCTAATGCAGATCATTTCAGTAGTATTATCATAACAACTTCTAATGCAGATCATTTCAGTAGTATTATCATAACTTCTAATGCAGATCATTTCAGTAGTATTATCATAACAACTTCTAATGCAGATCATTTCAGTAGTATTATCATTACACCTTCTAATGCAGATCATTTCAGTAGTATTATCATTACACCTTCTAATGCAGATCATTTCAGTAGTATTATCATTACACCTTCTAATGCAGATCATTTCAGTAGTATTATCATAACAACTTCTAATGCAGATCATTTCAGTAGTATTATCATAACAACTTCTAATGCAGATCATTTCAGTAGTATTATCATAACAACTTCTAATGCAGATCATTTCAGTAGTATTATCATAACAACTTCTAATGCAGATCATTTCAGTAGTATTATCATTACACCTTCTAATGTAGATAATTTCAGTAGTATTATCATAACAACTTCTAATGCAGATCATTTCAGTAGTATTATCATAACAACTTCTAATGCAGATCATTTCAGTAGTATTATAATTACACCTTCTAATGTAGATCATTTCAGTAGTATTATCATAACAACTTCTAATGCAGATCATTTCAGTAGTATTATCATAACAACTTCTAATGCAGATCATTTCAGTAGTATTATCATAACAACTTATAATGCAGATCATTTCAGTAGTATTATCATTACACCTTCTAATGCAGATCATTTCAGTAGTATTATCATTTCACCTTCTAACGCAGATCATTTCAGTAGTATTATCATAACAACTTCTAATGCAGATCATTTCAGTAGTATTATCATAACAACTTCTAATGCAGATCATTTCAGTAGTATTATCATAACTTCTAATGCAGATCATTTCAGTAGTATTATCATAACAACTTCTAATGCAGATCATTTCAGTAGTATTATCATTACACCTTCTAATGCAGATCATTTCAGTAGTATTATCATTACACCTTCTAATGCAGATCATTTCAGTAGTATTATCATAACAACTTCTAATGCAGATCATTTCAGTAGTATTATCATTACACCTTCTAATGCAGATCATTTCAGTAGTATTATCATTACACCTTCTAATGCAGATCATTTCAGTAGTATTATCATTACACCTTCTAATGCAGATCATTTCAGTAGTAGTATCATTACACCTTCTAATGCAGATCATTTCAGTAGTATTATCATTACACCTTCTAATGCAGATCATTTCAGTAGTATTATCATTACACCTTCTAATGCAGATCATTTCAGTAGTATTATCATTACACCTTCTAATGCAGATCATTTCAGTAGTATTATCATAACAACTTCTAATGCAGATCATTTCAGTAGTATTATCATAACAACTTCTAATGCAGATCATTTCAGTAGTATTATCATAACAACTTCTAACGCAGATCATTTCAGTAGTATTATCATAACAACTTCTAATGCAGATCATTTCAGTAGTATTATCATAACAACTTCTAATGCAGATCATTTCAGTAGTATTATCATAACTTCTAATGCAGATCATTTCAGTAGTATTATCATAACAACTTCTAATGCAGATCATTTCAGTAGTATTATCATTACACCTTCTAATGCAGATCATTTCAGTAGTATTATCATTACACCTTCTAATGCAGATCATTTCAGTAGTATTATCATAACAACTTCTAATGCAGATCATTTCAGTAGTATTATCATTACACCTTCTAATGCAGATCATTTCAGTAGTATTATCATAACTTCTAATGCAGATCATTTCAGTAGTATTATCATTACACCTTCTAATGCAGATCATTTCAGTAGTATTATCATTACACCTTCTAATGCAGATCATTTCAGTAGTATTATCATAACTTCTAATGCAGATCATTTCAGTAGTATTATCATAACAACTTCTAATGCAGATCATTTCAGTAGTATTATCATAACTTCTAATGCAGATCATTTCAGTAGTATTATCATAACAACTTCTAATGCAGATCATTTCAGTAGTATTATCATTACACCTTCTAATGCAGATCATTTCAGTAGTATTATCATTACACCTTCTAATGCAGATCATTTCAGTAGTATTATCATTACACCTTCTAATGCAGATCATTTCAGTAGTATTATCATAACAACTTCTAATGCAGATCATTTCAGTAGTATTATCATAACAACTTCTAATGCAGATCATTTCAGTAGTATTATCATAACAACTTCTAATGCAGATCATTTCAGTAGTATTATCATAACAACTTCTAATGCAGATCATTTCAGTAGTATTATCATTACACCTTCTAATGTAGATAATTTCAGTAGTATTATCATAACAACTTCTAATGCAGATCATTTCAGTAGTATTATCATAACAACTTCTAATGCAGATCATTTCAGTAGTATTATAATTACACCTTCTAATGTAGATCATTTCAGTAGTATTATCATAACAACTTCTAATGCAGATCATTTCAGTAGTATTATCATAACAACTTCTAATGCAGATCATTTCAGTAGTATTATCATAACAACTTATAATGCAGATCATTTCAGTAGTATTATCATTACACCTTCTAATGCAGATCATTTCAGTAGTATTATCATTTCACCTTCTAACGCAGATCATTTCAGTAGTATTATCATAACAACTTCTAATGCAGATCATTTCAGTAGTATTATCATAACAACTTCTAATGCAGATCATTTCAGTAGTATTATCATAACTTCTAATGCAGATCATTTCAGTAGTATTATCATAACAACTTCTAATGCAGATCATTTCAGTAGTATTATCATTACACCTTCTAATGCAGATCATTTCAGTAGTATTATCATTACACCTTCTAATGCAGATCATTTCAGTAGTATTATCATAACAACTTCTAATGCAGATCATTTCAGTAGTATTATCATTACACCTTCTAATGCAGATCATTTCAGTAGTATTATCATTACACCTTCTAATGCAGATCATTTCAGTAGTATTATCATTACACCTTCTAATGCAGATCATTTCAGTAGTAGTATCATTACACCTTCTAATGCAGATCATTTCAGTAGTATTATCATTACACCTTCTAATGCAGATCATTTCAGTAGTATTATCATTACACCTTCTAATGCAGATCATTTCAGTAGTATTATCATTACACCTTCTAATGCAGATCATTTCAGTAGTATTATCATAACAACTTCTAATGCAGATCATTTCAGTAGTATTATCATAACAACTTCTAATGCAGATCATTTCAGTAGTATTATCATAACAACTTCTAATGCAGATCATTTCAGTAGTATTATCATAACAACTTCTAATGCAGATCATTTCAGTAGTATTATCATAACAACTTCTAATGCAGATCATTTCAGTAGTATTATCATAACAACTTCGAATGCAGATCATTTCAGTAGTATTATCATTACACCTTCTAATGTAGATCATTTCAGTAGTATTATCATAACAACTTCTAATGCAGATCATTTCAGTAGTATTATCATAACAACTTCTAATGCAGATCATTTCAGTAGTATTATCACAACTTCTAATGCAGATCATTTCAGTAGTATTATCATAACTTCTAATGCAGATCATTTCAGTAGTATTATCATAACTTCTAATGCAGATCATTTCAGTAGTATTATCATTACACCTTCTAATGCAGATCATTTCAGTAGTATTATCATTACACCTTCTAATGCAGATCATTTCAGTAGTAGTATCATTACACCTTCTAATGCAGATCATTTCAGTAGTATTATCATTACACCTTCTAATGCAGATCATTTCAGTAGTATTATCATTACACCTTCTAATGCAGATCATTTCAGTAGTATTATCATTACACCTTCTAATGCAGATCATTTCAGTAGTATTATCATAACAACTTCTAATGCAGATCATTTCAGTAGTATTATCATAACAACTTCTAATGCAGATCATTTCAGTAGTATTATCATAACAACTTCTAATGCAGATCATTTCAGTAGTATTATCATAACAACTTCTAATGCAGATCATTTCAGTAGTATTATCATAACAACTTCTAATGCAGATCATTTCAGTAGTATTATCATAACAACTTCGAATGCAGATCATTTCAGTAGTATTATCATTACACCTTCTAATGTAGATCATTTCAGTAGTATTATCATAACAACTTCTAATGCAGATCATTTCAGTAGTATTATCATAACAACTTCTAATGCAGATCATTTCAGTAGTATTATCATTACACCTTCTAATGCAGATCATTTCAGTAGTATTATCATAACTTCTAATGCAGATCATTTCAGTAGTATTATCATTACACCTTCTAATGTAGATCATTTCAGTAGTATTATCACAACTTCTAATGCAGATCATTTCAGTAGTATTATCACAACTTCTAATGCAGATCATTTCAGTAGTATTATCATAACAACTTCTAATGCAGATCATTTCAGTAGTATTATCATTACACCTTCTAATGCAGATCATTTCAGTAGTATTATCATAACAACTTCTAATGCAGATCATTTCAGTAGTATTATCATTACACCTTCTAATGCAGATTTTTTCAGTAGTATTATCATTACACCTTCTAATGCAGATCATTTCAGTAGTATTATCATTACACCTTCTAATGCAGATCATTTCAATAGTATTATCATTACACCTTCTAATGCAGATCATTTCAGTAGTATTATCATTACACCTTCTAATGCAGATCATTTCAGTAGTATTATCATAACAACTTCTAATGCAGATCATTTCAGTAGTATTATCATAACAACTTCTAATGCAGATCATTTCAGTAGTATTATCATAACAACTTCTAATGCAGATCATTTCAGTAGTATTATCATAACAACTTCTAATGCAGATCATTTCAGTAGTATTATCATAACAACTTCTAATGCAGATCATTTCAGTAGTATTATCATAACAACTTCGAATGCAGATCATTTCAGTAGTATTATCATTACACCTTCTAATGTAGATCATTTCAGTAGTATTATCATAACAACTTCTAATGCAGATCATTTCAGTAGTATTATCATAACAACTTCTAATGCAGATCATTTCAGTAGTATTATCGTTACACCTTCTAATGCAGATCATTTCAGTAGTATTATCATAACTTCTAATGCAGATCATTTCAGTAGTATTATCATTACACCTTCTAATGTAGATCATTTCAGTAGTATTATCACAACTTCTAATGCAGATCATTTCAGTAGTATTATCACAACTTCTAATGCAGATCATTTCAGTAGTATTATCATAACAACTTCTAATGCAGATCATTTCAGTAGTATTATCATTACACCTTCTAATGCAGATCATTTCAGTAGTATTATCATAACAACTTCTAATGCAGATCATTTCAGTAGTATTATCATTACACCTTCTAATGCAGATCATTTCAGTGGTATTATCATTACACCTTCTAATGCAGATCATTTCAGTAGTATTATCATTACACCTTCTAATGCAGATCATTTCAATAGTATTATCATTACACCTTCTAATGCAGATCATTTCAGTAGTATTATCATAACTTCTAATACAGATCATTTCAGTAGTATTATCATAACTTCTAATGCAGAACATTTCAGTAGTATTATCATAACTTCTAACGCAGAACATTTCAGTAGTATTATCATAACTTCTAATGCAGAACATTTCAGTAGTACTATCATAACTATTAACGCAGAACATTTCAGTAGTATTATCATAACTTCTAATGCAGAACATTTCAGTAGTATTATCATAACTTCTAATACAGAACATTTCAGTAGTATTATGATAACAACTTCTAACGCAGAACATTTCAGTAGTATTATCATAACTTCTAATGCAGATCATTTCAGTAGTATTATCATAACTTCTAATGCAGATCATTTCAGTAGTATTATCATTACACCTTCTAATGCAGATCATTTCAGTAGTATTATCATTACACCTTCTAATGCAGATCATTTCAGTAGTATTATCATTACACCTTCTAATGCAGATCATTTCAGTAGTATTATCATTACACCTTCTAATGCAGATCATTTCAGTAGTATTATCATTACACCTTCTAATGCAGATCATTTCAGTAGTATTATCATAACAACTTCTAATGCAGATCATTTCAGTAGTATTATCATAACAACTTCTAATGCAGATCATTTCAGTAGTATTATCATAACAACTTCTAATGCAGATCATTTCAGTAGTATTATCATAACAACTTCTAATACAGATCATTTCAGTAGTATTATCACAACTTCTAATGCAGATCATTTCAGTAGTATTATCATAACTTCTAATACAGATCATTTCAGTAGTATTATCATAACTTCGAACGCAGAACATTTCAGTAGTATTATCATAACAACTTCTAATGCAGAACATTTCAGTAGTATTATCATAACTTCTAATGCAGCTCATTTCAGTAGTATTATCATTACACCTTCTAATGTAGATCATTTCAGTAGTATTATCATAACAACTTCTAATGCAGATCATTTCAGTAGTATTATCATAACTTCTAATGCAGATCATTTCAGTAGTATTATCATTACACCTTCTAATGCAGATCATTTCAGTAGTATTATCACAACTTCTAATGCAGATCATTTCAGTAGTATTATCATAACTTCTAATGCAGATCATTTCAGTAGTATTATCATTACACCTTCTAATGCAGATCATTTCAGTAGTATTATCATAACAACTTCTAATGCAGATCATTTCAGTAGTATTATCATTACACCTTCTAATGCAGATCATTTCAGTAGTATTATCATTACACCTTCTAATGCAGATCATTTCAGTAGTATTATCATTACACCTTCTAATGCAGATCATTTCAGTAGTATTATCATTACACCTTCTAATGCAGATCATTTCAGTAGTATTATCATTACACCTTCTAATGCAGATCATTTCAGTAGTATTATCATTACACCTTCTAATGCAGATCATTTCAGTAGTATTATCATAACAACTTCTAATGCAGATCATTTCAGTAGTATTATCATAACAACTTCTAATGCAGATCATTTCAGTAGTATTATCATAACAACTTCTAATGCAGATCATTTCAGTAGTATTATCATAACAACTTCTAATGCAGATCATTTCAGTAGTATTATCATAACAACTTCTAATACAGATCATTTCAGTAGTATTATCACAACTTCTAATGCAGATCATTTCAGTAGTATTATCATAACTCCGAACGCAGAACATTTCAGTAGTATTATCATAACTTCTAATGCAGATCATTTCAGTAGTATTATCATAACTTCTAATGCAGAACATTTCAGTAGTATTATCATAACTTCTAATGCAGAACATTTCAGTAGTATTATCATAACAACTTCTAACGCAGAACATTTCAGTAGTATTATCATAACTTCTAATGCAGATAATTTCAGTAGTATTATCATAACAACTTCTAATGTAGATCATTTCAGTAGTATTATCATAACTTCTAACGCAGATCATTTCAGTAGTACTATCATTAGGCTACCCGGGGCGGCAGGGTATCCTAGTGGTTAGAGCGTTGGGCCAGTAACCGAAAGGTTGCAAGTTCAATTCCCTGAGCTGACAAGGTACAAATCTGTCGTTCTGCCCCTGAACAAGGCAGTTAACCCACTGTTCCTAGGCCGTCATTGAAAATAAGACTTTGTTCCTAACTGACTTGCCTGGTAAAATAAAGCTAAACAGGCGAAGAAACAGAAATATTTAAATGACGACCCTGCAACCTAACGACCGCCCAAGCTAGCCTCCCCTGATCAACTTCCTTGGTATGTGTTATGTTTAAAGAAGAGATGAGTTGGGTTTGTCGGAGTTCCACAGATATGGGCCGAGACGTCAGCTCCTTACCCGAAGCCTGGACCTGAGGGGGGGACCTGAGGGGCGATGACGGCAATGCAGATGCAAATCAGGCCGCATGTTGTACCTCTTTAATATTAAACACGGGTTACTAGATGGAGCAAAGGCCTGACCCCCAGCGCGTGGCGGCTCCGCGTGTGAATAATTAATACTAGCTGATTATGCTAAATCAGGAAAAACTAGGAGAGATGGGATTGGCCGGGAGTGCTTCTATTGCGAGCCACAGGAAGGAAGGATTTTTTTTTCTTCTTTCTATCTCTCTCTCTCTTTTTAGGATTTCCTTCGACCGGATTATGCAAAGTAACGTCAACACTCACAGCGTGTTTTTGAAAGAAGGGAATGTGGATTTAGCTATCTGTAATACGATGACAGACCTTCGGCATGCTGTGACGTGTTTTATGTGTGTGTGTGTGTGTGTTTGGGGGATGGAATGAAATAAAACGGAGCAGAATGCTCAGTATGTTAATGGTTATAGTGAAATTGTATGATAAATCATTACGCAGAGGAGGGAAGATGTAATGTATCTCTGCAAGATTCCTCAGGTTATTGGGATTCAAGTGACGTTGGCTTTTATCTAAATACATGTCATTTGTGGATCGATTCTCAACTTCCACCAAAAAGCTAGGAATGAGAATCGCATTGAGACACCCTTTTTTGGACAACAAAGCTTCTAAAAGCTCATAGTCACATGAATGTAGTTAAAGACTGAGACAAAAGCTGCTTTTACAGTCAGAGAGGGCTGAGCATTGTCGCCGTTCCGTACGTAGAGCGCCTCTTCAAGAAACCACAGGTCAACACGACAGACACACCGTTATTATCTGCTGAGTGCTGGTGGCCACAAGACTAGCTGGGCTCGGAGATGACACAATAGGCCTACCAGATGTCTTCAACTCACAGGCTGGAGTGGTCACATGGTGAGAGGAGAGAGGGGGCACGGATGGGGAAGCAATGCCAATGTCTTGTGACAGGGGAAGAGCGGTCTCTATCGTGACCGCTGGAGCTGCTGCTGCTGGAGAATGGAGAGATGAGAGTGGCTGCTGTTGGTTATGAAGCCTGCTTCTGAGCACTGTCGACTGCCCGATATTCCGCCTTAGCAACAATGGTTCAAACCCATCTCAGCCCTTCATATCATATCATGAGCTCCAGAGTAGCGCAGCAGTCTAAGGCACTGCATCTCAGTGCTAGAGGCATCACTACAGACCCTGGTTCGATTCCATCACAACCGGCCGTGATTGTGAGTCCCATAGGGCGCCGCACAATTGGCCCAGCGTTGTCCGGGTTAATATTTGGCCGGGGTAGGCTGTCATTGTAAATAAGAATTTGTTCTTAACTAACTTGCCTAGTTAAATAAAGGTTAAATAAAATAATCTCTACCGTCTGATTATTCTGTCTAAAAAACTGATCGAATATGAAAGGGGGTAGGAACAATGTAGGATCAGGTGCATATTCCACGTTCCCTGCCAAGAAAGGAAAACAGAGCTAAATTACTTGATTTCAGGTTACGTTGAGGAGATTTGCACATGCAAATAAGAGTAAGCTACCTCAAATCAATCAATCAATCAAAGGAAGGCCCAAAAAATTGTCAAAGACTCCAGCCACCCAAGCCATAGACTGTTCTCTCTGCTACCGCACGGCAAGCAGTACCGGAGCACCAAGTCTGGAACCAGCAGGACCCTGAACAGCTTCTACCCCCAAGCCATAACACTGCTAAATAGCTAATCAAACGCTACCTAGACTACCTGCATTGACCCTTTTTTGCACTGACTCTATGCACACACACTGGACTCTACCCACACACTCACACTTACCCTGACACCCCAACACACCTCAACACATACAGCCCTGGCATTTCAGCTCCCCCTATAGTGCAGTGTTTCTCTAAGTTTATTGTACCAGTGACCGGTGAAACATAGTCCTCCACTTTTTTTTAACCTGCTCATGTTTAAGACAAATACAACATGTAAAAACACGACTGGAGATACAACTCACCACTAGAACTGGACTTCTATTATCTCCCTGTCGTGCAGTCTGTCTCTGTGTCTTCTCTGCTGTCACTCTGTCTCTGTGTCTTCTCTGCTGTCACTCTGTCTCTGCTGTCACTCTGTCTCTGTGTCTTCTCTGCTGTCACTCTGTCTCTGTGTCTTCTCTGCTGTCACTCTGTCTCTGTGTCTTCTCTGCTGTCACTCTGTCTTCTCTGCTGTCACTATGTCTCTGTGTCTTCTCTGCTGTCACTCTGTCTCTGTGTCTTCTCTGCTGTCACTCTGTCTTCTCTGCTGTCACTCTGTCTCTGTGTCTTCTCTGCTGTCACTCTGTCTTCTCTGCTGTCACTCTGTCTCTGTGTCTTCTCTGCTGTCACTCTGTCTTCTCTGCTGTCACTCTGTCTCTGTGACTTCTCTGCTGTCACTCTGTCTCTGTGTCTTCTCTGCCGTCACTCTGTCCGTCACTCTATTGTTTTATCTCTCTCTCTCTCTCTCTCTCTCTCTCTCTCTCTCTCTCTCTCTCTCTCTCATTAAGGGCTTTATTGGCATGGGAAACATATGTTTACATTGCTAAAGGAAGTGAAATAGATAATAAACACTTGTACAATAAACATTACACTTCCAAAAGTTCCAAAATAATAAAAACATGTAAAACGTAATATTATGTCTATATGCAGTGCTGTAATGATGTGAAAATAGTTAATGTGGGAGTAATGATTAATAAATGGTTTATTAATGTGGGAGTAATGATTAGTAAATGGTTTATTAATGTGGGAGTAATGATTAGTAAATGATTTATTCATGTAGGGAGTAATGATTAGTAAATGGTTTATTAATGGTGAACACACCATTTATAAAGGCCTTATGAATGCTTTACTACCGACCTTTAAAAGAAAGTGTTACCCATCCTAGTTGTGAATGAATAAACACATGTATTAGACAAATAAGAATATCACTGAATAAATGTCTTATAGATGACCATTGGCTTATATAATACCTTATAACAGCCTGACAACATGTTAAAAAAAAATGCATTTCAAGTGTTCCCCCCTGCCCACTTAAGATAAGTGTTTAGGCTACATATAATTCAATAGAAGAAAACAGAGAGAAAGAGAGAGCGAGAGAGAGAGCGCGCATGTTCCTTAATGTTTTGGCTGTAGCCAATGGTTACATCTCTGTTTTCTCCTGTTTGAATTCAATATATAACCTTCTAGTTAATGTGGATGCGGATAGATATCCAGCGTTGTGCTTCGTTTGACAGTGCCGCGTGTGCGTATCTTTCTGCCAAGATGTGATAGGCGGGAGATAGGCGGAACTTTCCAGCCATCAGTGCATGGCTGTGTAATGTAATCCTACACTAGTCATTTGTTACTACAGCTCATAAACTCACTGGCTGGGATGACGAGACAGGTTCAGAAGTGAATATACATTGATAAAACAATTAAATAATTAATACACAAGTCCCCACATTGACCTTATTTGAAATAAATGACTTGTGTTTAGTAAAAACCACTGTATAATAGTAGATGACTATTGCCCTAACTATGTGTTATAAAAGCCAATCTAAGTAGACTAGTGTCTAAATGTTCCCCAGAATCCCCCTTCCCTAATTAACCACCATAAAAAAATGTTGGTTTGACTGAGTGACTGACAGAGTCAAAGCGGGTCGCTCTCTCTTTGATGACTTTTAATGTGAATATGCAACACCTCCGCTCAGCCGGTCAGAAAACCAGGCCGTTGCCCACTGGACAGCCAAATGCTCAGTATAGATCACTATGACAACAGAGGCAAAAAGTCATTTAAAACATGGGCTCCTGGGCTGTGTCCATATATTCAGTTGAAGTCGGAAGTTTACATACACCTTAGCCAAATACATTTAAACTCAGTTTTTCACAATTCCTGACATTTAATCCTAGTAACAATTCCCTGTCTTAGGTCAGTTAGGATCACCACTTTATTTTAAGAATGTGAAATGTCAGAATAATAGTAGAGAGAATAATTTATCTCAGCTTTTATTTCTTTCATCACATTCCCAGTGGGTCAGAAGAATACATACACTCAATTAGTATTTGGTAGCATTGACATTAAATTGTTTAACTTGGGTCAAATGTTTCAGTTAGCCTTCCACAAGCTTCCCACAATAAGTTGGGTGAATTTTAGCCCATTTCTCCAGACAGAGCTGGTGTAACTGAGTCAGGTTTGTAGGCCTCCTTGCTCGTACACACTTTTTCAGATCTGCCCACAAATTTTCTATAGGATTGAGGTCAGGGCATTGTGATGGCTACTCCAATACCTTGACTTTGTTGTCCTTAAAGCCATTTTGCCACAACTTTGAAAGTATGCTTGGGGTCATTGTCCATTTGGAAGACCCATTTGCGACCAAGCTTTAACTTCCTGACTGATGTTTTGAGATGTTGCTTCAATATATCCACACAATTTTCCTTCCTCATGATGCCATCTATTTTGTAAAGTGCGCCAGTCCCTCCTGCAGCAAAGGACCCCCATAACATGATGCTGCCACCCTCGTGCTTCACGGTTGGGATGGTGTTCTTCGGCTTGCAAGCCTCCCCCTTTTTCCTCCAAACATAATGATGGTCATTATGGCCAAACAGTTCTATTTTTGTTTCATCAGACCAGAGGACATTTCTCCAAAAAGTACGATCTTTGTCCCCATATACAGTTGCAAACCGTAGTCTGGCTTTTTTATGACGGTTTTTGAGCAGTGGCTTTTTCCTTGCTGAGCGGCCTTTCAGGTTATGTCGATATAGGACTCGTTTTACTGTGGATATAGATACTTTTGTACCTGTTTCCTCCAGCATCTTCACAAGGTCCTTTGCTGTTGTTCTGGGATTGATTTGCACTTTTCGCACCAAAGTACATTCATCTCTAGGAGACAGAACGCGTCTCCTTCCTGAGCGGTATGACAGCTGCGTGGTCCAATGGTGTTTATACTTGCGTACTATTGTTTGTACAGATGAACGTGGTACCTTCAGGCATTTGTAAATTGCTCCCAAGGATGAACCAGACTTGTGGAAGTCTACAATTATTTTTCTGAGGTCTTGGCTGATTTCTTTTGAGTTTCCCATGATGTCAAGCAAAGAGGCATTGAGTTTGAAATACATCCACAGGTACACCTCCAATTGACTCAAATGATCAGAAGCTTCAACAGCTATGACATCATTTTCTGTAATTTTCCAAGCTGTTTAAAGGCACAGTCAACTTAGTGTATGTAAACTTCTGACCCACTGGAATTGTGATAGATTAATTCACTTACAATTCACTGTGTCTGTAAACAATTGTTGGAAAAATTACTTGTGTCATGCACAAAGTAGATGTCCTAACCGACTTGCCAAAACTATAGTTTGTTAACAAGAAATTTGGGGAGTGGTTGAAAAATGAGTTTTAAAATGACTCCAACCTAAGTGTATGTAAACTTCCGACTTCAACTGCATATAGTTTTTATATATTTTTAGATTTGAGTAATTTAGCAGATGCTCTTCTACAGAACGACTTACAGTTAGTAAATTAATCTTAAAATAGTTGGGAGTACCACATATCACAGGCTTAGAAAGCAACGCAGTGCTCGGGTTGGGGTGTAGGGTTTGAGCAGAGCCTGAAGGTAGGGAGGGGCAGTTCCTCTTGCTGCTCCGTAGGTACGCACCATGGTCTTGTAGTGGATGCGAGCTTCGACTGGAAGCCAGTGCAGTGTGCGGAGGAGGGGGTGACATAAGAGAACTTGGGAAGGTTGAAAACCAGGCGGGCTGCAAAGTTCTGAATAAGTTGAAGAGGTTTGATGGCACGGGGAGCCCAGCCAACAGCGAGTCGCAGTAGTCCAGACAGGAGAGGACATGTGCTTGGATTAGGAACTGAGCAATGTTAGCGAACAGTGGTTATCCATTCACTCTAAGCAGTTAAATGCTAATGTTAGCGAACAGTACTCATCCATTCACTCTCGGCAGTCTCAAAGCTGATGTTAGTGAACAGTACTCATCCATTCACTCTCGGCAGTCTCAATGCTAATGTTAACGAACAGTACTCATCCATTCACTCTCGGCAGTCTCAATGCGGATGTTAGCGAACAGTATTCATCCATTCACTCTCAGCAGTCTCAATGCTAATGTTAGTGAACAGTACTCATCCATTCACTCTTAGCAGTCTCAATGCTAATGTTAGTGAACAGTACTCATCCATTCACTCTCAGCAGTCTCAATGCTAATGGCAGCGAACAGTACTCATCCATTCACTCTCGGCAGTCTCAATGCTAATGTTAGTGAACAGTATTTATTCATTCATTCACTCTCAGAAGTCTCAATGCTAATGTTAGTGAACAGTACTCATCCATTCACTCTTAGCAGTCTCAATGCTAATGTCAGCAAACAGTACTCATTCATTCACTCTCGGCAGTCTCAATGCTAATGTCAGCGAACAGTACTCATCCATTAACTCTTAGCAGTCTCAATGCTAATGGCAGCGAACAGTACTCATCCATTCACTCTCGGCAGACTCAATGCTAATGTCAGCGAACAGTACTCATCCATTCACTCTCAGCAGTCTCAATGCTAATGTTAGCGAACAGTGCTTATCCATTCACTTTCAGCAGTCTCAATGCTAATGTTAGCGAACAGTACTCATCCCTTCACTCTCAGCAATCTCAATGCTAATGTTAGCGAACAGTGGCTCTAGCTACCATACGTATACAACCATACTTAAGTAATATGGCTACAGGTTCATCTGCCTCACCTAAAGCCCATTCTTGTGGGAAACTGCTATAGACCACCACGTGCTAACAGTCAGTATCTGGAATATGTGTGAAATGCTTAATAATGTATGCGATATCAACAGAGAATTATATTTTCTGGGTGATTTAAATATTGACCAGCTTTCATCAAGCTGCCGACTGAAGCAAAGACTTCCAACTGTAACCAGTGCTTGCAACCTGGTTCAGGTTGTCAGTCAACCTACCAGGGTATTTACAAATAGCACAGGAATGAAACCATCAACATGTATTGATCACATCTTTACTAATGATGCAGAAATTTGCTTTAAAGAAGTATCCAAATCCATAGGATGTAGTGATAACAATATAGTAGCCATCTCTAGGAAAACCAAAGTTCCAAAGGCTGGGCCTAATATAGTGTATATGAGGTCATACAATAAGATTTGTAATGATTCATAAGTTGATGATGTAACGAATATTTGCTGGTCTGTGGTGTGTAATGAGGAGCAACCAGACGCTGCACTTGACACATTTATGAAATTGCTTATTTCAGTTACTAATAAGCACGCACCCATTAAGAAAAGGACAGTAAATACCGTTAAATCCCCTTGGACTGATGAGGAATTGAAACATTTTATGTTTTTCTTTATCTTTATTTAACTAGGCAAGTCAGTTAAGAACAAATTCTTATTTTCAATGACAGCCTAGGAACAGTGGGTTAACTGCCTTGTTCAGAACAATAGATTTTTACCTTGTCAGCTCGGGCATTTGATCTTGCAACCTTTCGGTTACTAGTCCAACACGCTAACCACTAGGCTACCTGCCGCCACTGGTTGAGAGGGATGAGCCAAAAGGTGTAGCAAATAAGTCTGTCAGCCCAATCGATTGTCAAATGTACTGCAAATTAAGAAATCATTTGACTAAACTAAATAAAAATAAACTATGAAACTAAAATAAATTATATCAAGAATGATAGTAAAAAGCTTTGTAGCACCCTAAATGAAATGTTGGGAAACTCCGCTCCATCATTCATTGAATCAGATGGCTCATTAATCACAAAAGCCACTGATATTGCCAACTACTTTAATGACTTTTTCATTGGCTAGATACAATGCTATTTTACAGTAAACAAATTGCCAACAGACTTTCAGCACGCTTATAGGGAAGGACATTCAACAAGCACAGCACTTACACAAATTACTGATTAAATGCCAAGTTAAATAAAGGTGAAATAAATAAATAAAATACTGATGATTTGCTGAGAGAAATTGATGATAAAAAGATTGTGGGGGCTGTTTTGTTAGACTTGAGTGCAGCTTTGGACATTATCGATCATAGTCTTATGTTGGAAAACGTATCTGTTATGGCTTTACTCCCCCTGCTATATTGTGGATAAAGAGTTACTTGTCTAACAGAAAACAGACGGTGTTCTTTAATGAAAGCCTCTCCAACATAATCCAGAATCAGGAATTCCCCAGGGTAGCTGTTTAGGTCCCTTGCTTTTTTCAATCTTTACTAACGACATTCCACTGGTTTTGAGTAAAGCCAGTGTGGTCTATGTATGCGGATGACTCAACACTATAGCTACTACAGTGACTGAAATGACTGCAACACTTAACAAAGAGTTAGTTTCAGAATGGGTGGCAAGGAATAAGTTAGTCCTAAATATTTCCAAAACTAAAAGCATTGTATTTGGGACAAATCCTTCACTAAACCCTAAACCTCAACTACATCTCGTAATGAATAATGTGGAAATTGAGCAAGTTGAGGTGACTAAACTGCTTGAAGTAACCCTGGATTGTAAACTGTCATGGTCAAAACATGTTGATATACAGTAGTTATACTTCTTAACAACACTATCAACAAGGCAGGTCCTACAGGCCCTAGTTTTGTCGCATGTAGACTACTGTTCAGTAGTGTGGTCAGATGCCACAAAGAGAGACTTAGGAAAATTGCAGTTGGTTCAGAACAGGGCAGCATGGCTGGCCCTTAAAAGTACATGGAGAGCAAACATTATTGAATGTCTCATGGCTCAATGTGGAAGAGAGATTGACGTCATCACTACTTGTTTTTGTAAGAATTGTTGACAAGCTGAATGTACCGAGCTGTCTGTCTAAACTACTAGTACACAGCTCAGACACCCATGTATACCCCACAAGACATGCCACAAGAGGTCTCTTCACAGTCCCCAAGTCCAGAACACACTATGGGAAGCGCACAGTACTACGTAGAGCCATGACTACATGGAACTCTATTCCACAATATGGAACAGCAGGGACTGTGAAGAGACACACACAAAGGTGCAGACACATGCATACATTGTAATATTGTTGTGTGGTGGTATTGTACATTTTGTTTTGTACATGTTGTATCGTAGATCTGTAGTGGTGTAATAATGTTATATGATGTACTGTTTTATCTTTTGTTTTATATGTAATGTAAGTGCTTTAATGTGTTTGGACCCCAGGAAGAGTAGCTGATGCCTTGGCAGCAGCTAATGGGGATCCATAATAAATACAAATGCAAACCCAGAGTGTGTATCACAGTCTTTCCTGCACAATGGACAACTTTCAGCGTGAAGAAACACATACGTAATTCTATCATTTAGGCCAACTATCCCTTTAAAGGCTATAGTGGACACAGAAGCCAAGCTATGGCCAAACACACATCCTAAATAGGCTACTGTGTCCTCTGCTGCATAGGCTACTGTGTCCTCTGCTACATAGGCTACTGTGTCCTCCGCTACATAGGCTACCGTGTCCTCCGCTACATAGGCTACCATGTCATCCGCTACATAGGCTACCATGTCCTCCGCTACATAGGCTACCATGTCCTCCGCTACATAGGCTACTATGTCCTCTGCTACATAGGCTACCATGTCTTCCGCTACATAGGCTACTGTGTCCTCTGCTACATAGGCTACTGTGTCCTCCGCTACATAGGCTACCATGTCATCCACTACATAGGCTACCATGTCCTCCGCTATATGGGCTACCGTGTCCTCCGCTACATAGGCTACTGTGTCCTCCGCTACATAGGCTACTGTGTCCTCTGCTACATAGGCTACCATGTCCTCCGCTACATAGGCTACCATGTCCTCCGCTACATAGGCTACCATGTCCTCCGCTATATGGGCTACCGTGTCCTCCGCTACATAGGCTACCATGTCATCCACTACATAGGCTACCATGTCCTCCGCTATATGGGCTACCGTGTCCTCCGCTACATAGGCTACTGTGTCCTCTGCTGCATAGGCTACTGTGTCCTCTGCTACATAGGCTACTGTGTCCTCCGCTACATAGGCTACTGTGTCCTCCGCTACATAGGCTACTGTGTCCTCCTGTCACCAGTTAGGAGTGGTGGGAAGTCAGGCGCAGAGAGCAGAGGATCAAGGAATAACCGTCTTTAATTCGGTGCGTAATAATAACGCCAAAACACAACAGGCGCACTAAAACAAAGGCGTCCCAAAACAGGACACCGAACACAGCAAGTAACACAACACAACCGAATGTCCACCAACAAACAGAGAACAAGCCCGCACAAAAGGACAAGGCACAGGTGCAACCAATACAGAATAAACAATGGAAAGGAAAAGGGGATCGGTGGCAGCTAGTAGGCCGGTGACTACGACCGCCAAACGAACAGGCAGAGGAGCCACCTTCGGTGGAAGTCGTGACACCTCCGCTACATAGGCTACCATGTCCTCCGCTACATAGGCTACCATGTCCTCTGCTACATAGGCTACCATGACCTCCACTTCAGTACTCTATGGGAAATTCATACGCTTTGACACTGAACCATGTTCAAAACGGAGTTTATTGGCAAATTGAAGACAATGGTGTAATGGTCCATTTTTATATGTGTGTATGAGAGAAGAGAGAGAGGTCACTCCATCAATCTGCTATTGTCGTTCTCTCAATCTATTTCAGTTGTGACTCCACAGAGTGGAGGGTAGTATGTGTGGGGGTGAGGGAGGTGGAGGGGGGCAAGGCACCGATTCATCACTGGGATTGGAAATAAGACCGACACAGCACAGTTTGTCATGTGAGATTAGTCTGAAGCTGGTAACGGCTGTCCTTAATATAGTCTCCACCATCGCACACTACTCATCCCCTGGAACCCACCACTACTGCTGCAGACCAGTGTGTGTGTGTGTGTGTGTGTGTGTGTGTGTGTGTGTGTGTGTGTGTGTCTAGAGCAGGGATGGACATCTCGTGGCCCCTTTTGTAGGCCTGCGGATCAGTTTCTAAAAACCACCCAAAAAAATTAATGTTGGGAGTTAGAATAGTAGAATACACAAGATGCAAGTTAGAAAGAAATTTGGTTGTGCATCAGATGTTTTTTTTCTCTTGTTATTTCAGTCACTCAGTTATCCTCTGTCATCTTACACTATTTAGATTGGTAAATGAGTCTTGCCAGCGACAATGCCTTCAGAAAAGTATTCACACCCCTTGACTTATTCCACATGTTGTTGTTTTACAGCCTGAATATAAAAAATGGATTAAATAGATTTTTTTCTCAAAACAAAATAAATAAATAAAAATTGCAAATTCGTTGAAAATTAAGTACAGAAATATAGAATTTACATAAGTATTTGAGTCCATTGAGTCAATAAATGTTAGAATCCCCTTTGGTAGCGATTGCAGCTGGCAGCAATTATTTCTGGGTAAGTTTCTAAGAGCTTTGCACACCTAGATTGTACAATATTTGCACATTATTCTTTAAAGAATTCTTAAAGCTCTGTCAAGTTGGTTGTTGATCATTGCTAGACAGCTATTTTCAAGTCTTGCCATAGATTTTCAAGCCGATTTAAGTCAAAACCGTAACTAGGCCACTCAGGGACATTCAATGTCGTCTTGGTAAGCAACTCCAGTGTAGTTTTGCCCTTGACAGCAAGCTGAACCAGGTTTCCCTCCAGGAGTTAGCAATTTTTTTGGCTGTTTTATTTTAGTGCATGTTTTGGAATATTTTTATTTTGTTCAGGCTTCCTTCTTTTCACTCTGTCATTTAGGTTAGTATTGTGGAGTAACTACAATGTTGTTGATCCATCCTCAGTTTTCTCAAATCACCATTGGCCTCATGGTGAAATCCCTAGTGGTTTACTTCCTCTCTGACAACTGAGTTTGGAAGGACGTCTGTATCTTTGCAGTGACTGGGTGTATTGATACACCATCCAAAGTGTAATTAATAACTGCACCATGCTCAAAGGGATATTCAATATAGTGCGGGGGGGCTCCGACAAATTTCACTTAGGACCCCCAAAAAGCTAGGGCTGGCTCTGACTGCACGAATGGGTATGGATGTGGGTATGGATGTGGGTACGGATGTGGGTGTGGGTACGGACGTGGATGTGGGTACGGATGTGGGTACGGATGTGGGTGTGGGTACGGACGTGGATGTGGGTACGGATGTGGGTACGGATGTGGGTACGGATGTGGATGTGGGTATGGATGTGGGTATGGATGTGGGTACGGATGTGGATGTGGGTACGGACGTGGATGTGGGTATGGATGTGGGTATGGATGTGGGTACGGATGTGGATGTGGGTATGGATGTGGGTACGGATGTGGGTACCGATGTGGGTATGCAGACTTGTGAGCCACTGCGGCCCCTCATGATGAATTAAGATCCCTGTGGTAGTACATGGAATCCTATTCCTCATCAGGTAACTGATGCAAGCAGTAGAATCAGATTTAAAAATCTGGTAAAAATACACCTTATGGAACAGCGGGGACTGTGAAGAGACGCACACAAAGGTACAGACACACGCATACATTGTAATATTGTTGTATGGTGGTATTACACATTTTGTTTGAGCCAGTTTGCTACAGCAGAAAAGTAATCCTGCAGTAACAGGAAATGTGAATTATTATGTGGATTATAATTAACATACTTTTTTTATAGGGGTTGATCAATTTTCCATAAAGGGACCCTTTCAATGCTCTAAATAGGAGTGACCACATGACATGTAAACACAAATCTGTTGTGGGCATTCTTATTTTAATAACAATGAAGGTAAAGGCAGGTAAAAGTGAATGTACTCCAATGGTTGAAAAAACAACACTAACTCTAAGGCAAATGTAGATATTTGTCGTAACTGCAGGCAACAGAGATTACGGCGTGTGTTGCCCTTTTAATTACGGCGTGTGTTGCCCTTTTAATTACGGAGTGTAATGCCCTCTGTAGATTATGGAGTGTGTTGCCGTTTTAGTGTGAAAACCAAAAGTGTAACCAAAACTTAAGCTAAGGCATTAATTCAGAGCGGCTAGGGTTAAGGTTTGGGATAGGGTTAAAACAAGAAAAATGTCAAACGACAAAACAAGTGCCATGCACTGGGATTGAACCTGTGACGCTCGCAGCCATAGCTCACGGTTTTAGCCCATCCTCACTTTCATCCCCAACAGCCTATAGATGGTAAGAGACACTCGCGCTGCCCCTAGTGGACGGTTGGAAATTGCCATGGAAATATAATGCCATGCCGCAACTTTACCAATCCAATAACGCCTGGACAGTTCTTAATCCACCAGAGTTTGGTCTCTGAAAAAAACATTTGTTTTCATAGGTTTGAAAAGTCTTGAACCTGCCCATATGATCAACTATGCAGGCATGGTGGAAGCATCCTTGAAAATACAGATCCATAACCCACAGTGGATTCCGTTTTGACATGGTCCGAGGTCCTCCGTGTTTTATTTCAAGGGCCTTGGAATGGAAGATACAGCCTTAGTTTTGTTTGGATCTTTGCATTCATATGAACATACCCCCAAACTACTAGGCAACACTACTGAAAACAAACCAATTGGATTAGTAAACAGAGTGTGGTCATAGTGGGGCTTGTTAGTCCACCCTCTCCCTCTCTTTTATCCGCCAGTTGTCCCATGTGTGCGTGCATGCCATGTGTCATGTGTGTGCATCTGAATGTTCGCATCTGTGCATGCGTGTGTGTCATGTGTATTCACCGTAACATCCTCTGGGGTGAGCTTTCGACTGAGGAGCCAAAGGTAGACCAAGGCACCGAAGGCAGCCGAAGGATTCAGATCTTGACCCTGACAGTGTCTCCTCACACCTCGTGTGTGCTCCATTGTAATGAGGCCTCTGGTGGATAGATTTCACTACCACTAAGACCCAACAAAAGGCCAAGGTGCCATGAGGACAATGCTCCACGCGCTTCACGCCATTTGTTTGGCTCACCATATCCATCACATTAATGAGTCACCTTTTACTGACAGCTCATGATTACCTGCTTACCCATGGAAAGAGAGGGTGGAGTGGGGTTAGAAAGAGAGGGGGTTAGAAGGAGAGAGGGTGGTAGAATGAGAGAGGGGTGGTAGAATGAGAGAGGGTGGTAGAATGAGAGAGGGGTGGTAGAATGAGAGAGGGGTGGTAGAATGAGAGAGGGGTGGTAGAATGAGCGAGAGGAGGGGGAACAGATGGAGAGAGAGAGGGGGTAGAAGGAGAGAAAGGGGAGGTAGAAGAAGGAGAGAGAGGGGGTAGAAGGAGAGAGAGGGGGTAGAAGGAGAGAGAGGGGGTAGAAGGAGAGAGAGAGGGGGTAGAAGGAGAGAGAGAGGGGCTAGGTGGGTTTAGAAGGAGAGAGGGGGAGTAGAAGGATAGAGAGAGGGGGTAGTAGAAGGAGAGAGGGGGTAGAAGGAGAGAGGGGGTAGAATGAGAGAGGGGGTAGAAGGAGAGAGGGGGTAGGAGAGAGAGGGGTTAGAAGAAGAGGGGGTGTAGAAGGAAAGAGAGGGTGGGGGGTTGAAGGAGAAAGAGAGGGGGTAGACTGAGAGGGGGTGGGGTTAGAAGGAGAGAGGGGGTAGAAGGAGAGCAAGGCGGGTGGGGTAGAAGGAGAGAGAGGAGGGGTAGAAGGAGAAAGAGACTCTTGAACTCTTTAACATCATCCTCAGCTCTGGCATCTTCCCTAATACTTGGAACCAAGGACTGATCACCCCAATTCACAAAAGTAGAGACAAATTTGACCCACATAACTATCATTAACAGCAGTGAAACTTTCCTCAGTGATAACAATGTACTAAGCAAATGTCAAATTGGCTTTTGACCAAATTAACGTACGACAGACCACGTATTCACCCTGCACACCCTAATTGACAAACAAACAAACCAAAACAAAGGCAGTCTTCTCATGTTTTGTTGATTTCAGATTTTGACTCGATTTAGCATGAGGGTCTGCTATACAAATTGAAAAACATACAACATTATAAAATCCATGTAGACAAACAACAAGTGTGGCAATAAACACACATATTTCTTTCCACAGCGCCGTGGGGTGTCACGGGGATGCAGCT
Source organism: Brachymystax lenok tsinlingensis (assembly GCA_030435695.1). NCBI lineage: Eukaryota > Metazoa > Chordata > Actinopteri > Salmoniformes > Salmonidae > Brachymystax > Brachymystax lenok. The sequence goes on from CM059815.1 coordinate 40,347,370, forward strand.
TGAGCCCCACCCTCTTCAACATATACATCAACAAATTGGTGAGGGCACTAGAACAGTCTACAGCACCTGGCCTCACCCTACTAGAATCTGAAGTTAAATGTCTACTGTTTCCTTGTGCTTACTGTTTCCTGGTGCTTACTGGCCTACTGGAGCACCTAGATCTTCTGCACATATTCTGTCAGACCTGGGCTCTGACGGTAAATCTCAGTAAGACAAAAATGATGGTGTTCCAAAAAAGATTTCAGTTGCCAGGAACACAAATACAAATTCCATCTAGACACCGTTGCCCTAGAGCATACAAAAAACGATACATACCTCGGCCTAAACATCAGCGCCACAGGTAACTTCTACAAAGCTGTGAACGATCTGAGAGACAAGGCAAGAAGGGTCTTCTACGCCATCAAAAGGAACATAAAATTCAACATCCCAATTAGGATCTGGCTAAAAATACTTGAATCAGTTCTAGAACCCCATTGCAATTTATGGTTGTGAGGTCTGGGGTCTGCTCACCAAATAAGAACTCACAAAATGGGACAATCACCACACTGAGACTCTGCATGCAGAATTCTGCAAAAGTATCTTCTGTGTACAACATAAAACACCAAATAATGCATGCAGAGCAGAATTAGGCCGATACCCGCTAATGATCAAAATCCAGAAAAGAGACAACATTTTACAACCACCTGAAAGGAAGCAACTACCAAACCTTCCATAACAAAGCCATCGCCTACAGAGAGATTAACCTAAAGAAGAGTCCCCTAAGCAAGCTGGTCCTGGGACTCTGTTAAACACAAATATACCCCACAGAGCCCCAGGACAGCAACAGCAACACAATTAGACCCAACCAAATTAATATCAAACTAAATAATAATTACTTGACACATTGGGAAGAATTTTATAAAAAACTAAGCAAACTAGAATGCTATTTGGTACTAAACAGAGTGTACACAGTGGCAGAATACCTGACCACTGTCACTGAACCAAAATTAAGGAAAAGGTTGTACAGACTCAGTGACCATAACCTTGCTATTGAGAGGCAGACCTGGCTCTCAAGAGAAGACAGGCCATGTGGACACTGCCTACAAAATGAAGTGGAAACTGAGCTGCACTTCCTAACCTCCTGCAAATGTATGACCATATTAGAGACACATATTTTCCTCAGATTAAACAGACCCACAAAGAATTTGAAAACAAATCTAATTTTGATAAACTCCCATATCTATTGGGTGAAATACCACAGCGTGCAATCACAGCAGCAAGATTTGTGATCTGTTGCCACAAGAAAAGGGCAACCAGTGAAGAACAAACCACATTGTAAATACAACCCATATTTATGTTTATTTATTTTCCCTTTTGTACGTTAACTATTTGCACATTGTTACAACACTGTATATAGACATAATATGACATCTGAAATGTCTCTATTCCTCTGAAATGTTTGTGAGCGTAATGTTTACTGTTCACTTTTGGTTATTATCTATTTAACTTGCTTTGGCAATGTAAACATATAGGGGGGGCTAGCAAAGCCAAAAATAGTTGACCTGCCAGCATCTGCAAATCTATGGGTCAAAACCACCAGAAATATGCAATACAACTCAATGTTATCAAAAACAAAACAGCTAATAAAAAAACACAGAATTAAAAGCAGAATAATGAAATATGTAGATATTTACAGGAGCTCCTGCTTGCTCTCTGAGATATCTGTATGTGACTACTATACAGCAACAGAACAATACAAAGACAGGATGCTTGTCATTCTTCTCCATATACAGCACAGGTGTCACAGTTTTTTACTTTATGTTTTGCTGAAAGTTCTTTCAGAGGAAAAATGTGTGACCTGGCTGTGTGACAGGTGATTATGACATGACTAAATATGACGTATTATGATACAACACAAAATAACCCCAATTATACTACACTGAACAAAAATATAAACGCAACATGCAACAATTACAGTTCATATAAGGAAATCTGTCAATTTAAATACATTCATTAGGCCCTACTCTATGGATTTCACATGACTGGGAATACAGAGATATGCATCTGTTGGTCACAGATACCTTAATGAAAATGTAGAGGCGTGGATCAGAAAACCAGTCAGTATCTGGTGTGACCACCATTTGCCTCATGCAACGCATTAGTTGATCAGGCTGTTGATTGTTGATTGTGACCTGTGGAATGTTGTCCCACTCCTTTTCAATGGCTGTGTGAAGTTGCTGGATATTGGTGTTAAACACAAACCACTGCTTTTAACCAGGGTAAGGAGACCGGAAACATGACTGAATACAAACAGTGTAGCTATTCCCTCCGCAAGGCAATCAAACAAGCTAAGCGTCAGTATAGAGACAAAGTAGAGTCACAATTCAATGGCTCCAGACACAAGAGGAATGTGGCAGGGTCTACAGTCAATCACGGACTACAAAAAGAAAACCAGCCCCGTCACGGACCACGATGTCCTGCTCCCAGACAAACTAAACAACTTCTTTGCTCGCTTTGAGGACAATACAGTGCCACCGACACGGCCCGTACCAAAACCTGCGGGTCCACCTTCACCGCAGCCAACTTGAGTAAAACATTTAAGCGGGTTAACCCTCGCAAGGCTGCTGGCCCAGATGGCATCCCTGGCCGTGTCCTCAGAGAATGCGCAGACCAGCTGGCTGGTGTGTTTACGGACATATTTAATCAATCCTTATCCCAGTCTGCTGTTCCCACATGCTTCAAGAGGGCCACCATTGTTCCTGTTCCCAAGAAAGCTAAGGTAACTGAGCTAAATGACTATCGCTCCGTCATCATGAAGTGCTTTGAGAGACTAGTCAAGGATCATATCACCTCCATCCTACCAGACACCCTAGACCCACTCCAATTTGCTTACCGTCCCAATAGGTCCACAGACGACGCAATCGCAATCACACTGCACACTGCCCTAACCCATCTGGACAAGAGGAATACCTATGTAAGAATGCTGTTCATCGACTTCAGCTCAGCATTTAACACCATAGTACCCTTCAAACTCATCATTAAGCTGGAGACCCTAGGTCTCGACCCAGCCCTGTGCAACTGGGTCCTGGACTTCCTGACGGGCCGGCCCCAAGTGGTGAGGGTAGGAAACAACATCTCCACCCCGCTGATCCTCAACACTGGGGCCCCACAAGGGTGCGTTCTCAGCCCTCTCCTGTACTCCCTGTTCACCCATGACTGCGTGGCCAAGCACGCCTCCAACTCAATCATCAAGTTTGCTGACGACACTACAGTGGTAGGCTTGATTACCAACAACGACGAGACGGCCTACAGGGAGGAGGTGAGGGCCCTCGGAGTGTGGTGCCAGGAAAATAACCTCTCACTCAACGTCAACAAAACTAAGGAGATGATCGTGGACTTCAGGAAACAGCAGAGGGAGCACCCCCCCCTATCCACATCGACGGGACAGTAGTGGAGAAGGTGGAAAGTTTTAAGTTCCTCGGGGGTACACATAACGGACAAAACTGAATTGGTCCACCCACACAGACAGCGTGGTGAAGAAGGCGCAACAGCGCCTCTTCAACCTCAGGAGGCTGAAGAAATTCGGCTTGTCACCAAAAACACACAAACTTCTACAGATGCACAATCGAGAGCATCCTGTCGGGCTGTATCACCGCCTGGTATGGCAACTGCTCCGCCCACAACCGTAAGGCTCTCCAGAGGGTAGTGAGGACTGCACAACGCATCATCGGGGGGTAAACTACCTGCCCTCCAGGAAACCTACACCACCCGATGTCACAGGAACGCCAAAAAGATCATCAAGGACAACAACCACCCGAGCCACTGCCTGTTCACCCCGCTATCATCCAGAAGGCGAGGTCAGTACAGGTGCATCAAAGCTGGGACCAAGAGACTGAAAAACAGCTTCTATCTCAAGGCCATCAGACTGTTAAACAGCCATCACTAACATTGAGTGGCTGCTGCCAACATACTGACTTAAATTTCTAGTCACTTTAAATAATAGAAAATTGGATGTAACAAATGTATCACTAGCCACTATAAACAATTTTGTATATTATGTTTACATATCTGACATTACTCATATCAAATGTATACACTGTACTCTATACCATCTACTGAATCTTGCCTATGCCGTTTGGCCATCGACTCAAATCTCTAGCCACTTTAATAATTAAAAAGTGGATGTAATAAATGTATCACTAGCCACTTTAAACGATGCCATTTATATAATGTTTACATATCTTACATTACTCATCTCATATGTATATACTGTACTCTATACCATCTACTGCATCTTGCCTATGCCGGTCAGCCATCGCTCATCCATATATTTATATGTACTGTATATACTCGTATTCATTCCTTTACACTTGTGTGTATAAGGTAGTTGTTGTGAAATTGTTAGATTACTTGTTAGATACTACTGCATGGTCGGAACTAGAAGCACAAGCATTTCGCTACACTCGCATTAACATCTGCTAACCATGTGTATGTGACAAATACAATTTGATTTGATTTTGATTAAACTGGAAGATACCAAACATGCTCAATGGGTGACATCTCTGGTGAGTAAGCAGGCCATGCATGCCATGGAAGCCCTGGAACATTTTCAGCTTCCAGGAACTGTGTACAGACCCTGGAGACATGGGGCCATGCATTATCATGCTGAAACATGAGGTGATGGTGGCGTATGAATGGCATGACAATGGGCCTCAGGATCTCATCACGGTATCTCAGTGCATTCAATTTGCCATCGATAAAATGAAATTGTGTTAATTGTCCGTAGCTTATGCCTGCCCATACCATAACTCCACCGCCACCATGGGGCACTCTGTTCACAACGTTGACATCAGCAAACTGCTCACCCACACGACGCCATCTGCCCGGTACAGTTGAAACTGAGATTTATCCGTGAAGAGCACACTTCTCCAGCGTGCCAGTGGAGATCGTGTGTGAGCATTTGCCCACTGAATTCGGTTATGACGGGAAGCTGCAGTCAGGTCAAGACGCTGGAGAGGACGTCTAGCATGCAGATGAGCTTCCCTGAGACAGGTTCTGACAGTTTGTGCAGAAATGCTTTGGTTCTGCAAACCCACAGTTTCATCAGCTGTCCGGTTGGCTGGTCTCAGACGATCCCGCAGAGGAAGAATCCGGATGTGGAGGTCCTGGGCTGGCGTGGTTACACATGGTCTGCGGTTGGGAGGCCGGTTGGACGTACTGCCAAATTCTATAAAACGACGCTGGAGGCGGCATATGGTAGAGAAATTAACATTCAATTCTCTGGCAACAACTCTGGTGGACATTCCTGCCAATTGCATGCTCCCTCAAAACTTGTGACATTTGTGGCATTGTGTTGTGTGACCAAACTGCACATTTTTGAGTGGCCTTTTATTGTCCCCAGCACAAGGTGCACCTGTGTAATGATCATGCTGTTTAATCAGCTTCCTGATATGCCACTCCTGTCAGGTGGATGGATTATCTTGGCAAAGGAGAAATGCTCACTAACAGGGACGTAAACACATTTGTATCACTACTGTAGCCTATAGAATACTGTCTAACTGTAACCTATAGAATACTACTGTGTATCATTACTGTAACCTATAGAATATAACTGTGTATCTCTTCTGTAACCTATAGAATACTACTGTGTATCACTACTGTACCCCATAGAATACTGTCTAACTGTAACCTATAGAATACTAATGTGTATCACTACTGTAGCCTATAGAATACTACTGTGTGTCACTCCTGTAGCCTATAGAAAACGACTGTGTATCACTACTGTAACCTATAGAATACTACTGTGTATCACTACTGTAGCCTATAGAATACTGTCTAACTGTAATCTATAGAATACTATTGTGTATCACTACTGTAACCTATAGAATACTCCTGTGTATCATTACTGTAACCCATAGAATACTACTGTGTATCATTACTGTAACCCATAGAGTACTACTGTGTATCATTACTGTAACCCATAGAGTACTACTGTGTATCATTACTGTAACCCATAGAATACTACTGTGTATCACTACTGTAACCCATAGAGTACTACTGTGTATCACTACTGTAACCCATAGAGTACTACTGTGTATCATTACTGTAACCCATAGAGTACTACTGTGTATCACTACTGTAACCCATAGAGTACTACTGTGTATCACTACTGTAACCCATAGAGTACTACTGTGTATCACTACTGTAACCCATAGAGTACTACTGTGTATCATTACTGTAACCCATAGAGTACTACTGTGTATCACTACTGTAACCCATAGAGTACTACTGTGTATCACTACTGTAACCCATAGAGTACTACTGTGTATCACTACTGTAACCCATAGAGTACTACTGTGTATCACTACTGTAACCCATAGAGTACTACTGTGTATCACTACTGTAACCCATAGAGTACTACTGTGTATCACTACTGTAACCCATAGAGTACTACTGTGTATCACTACTGTAACCCATAGAGTACTACTGTGTATCACTACTGTAACCCATAGAGTACTACTGTGTATCACTACTGTAACCCTATAGAGTACTACTGTGTATCACTACTGTAACCCATAGAGATACTACTGTGTATCACTACTGTAACCCATAGAATACTACTGTGTATCACTACTGTAACCCATAGAATACTACTGTGTATCACTACTGTAACCCATAGAGTACTACTGTGTATCACTACTGTAACCTATAGAATACTACTGTGTATCACTACTGTAACCCATAGAGTACTACTGTGTATCACTACTGTAACCCATAGAGTACTACTGTGTATCACTACTGTAACCTATAGAATACTATTGTGTATCACTACTGTAACCTATAGAATACTACTGTGTATCACTACTGTAACCCATAGAGTACTACTGTGTATCATTACTGTAACCCATAGAGTACTACTGTGTATCACTACTGTAACCCATAGAGTACTACTGTGTATCACTACTGTAACCTATAGAATACTATTGTGTATCACTACTGTAACCTATAGAATACTATTGTGTATCACTACTGTAACCTATAGAATACTACTGTGTATCACTACTGTAACCCATAGAATACTACTGTGTATCACTACTGTAACCTATAGAATACTACTGTGTATCACTACTGTAACCCATAGAGTACTACTGTGTATCACTCCTGTAACCCATAGAGTACTACTGTGTATCATTACTGTAACCCATAGAGTACTACTGTGTATCACTACTGTAACCCATAGAGTACTACTGTGTATCACTACTGTAACCTATAGAATACTATTGTGTATCACTACTGTAACCTATAGAATACTATTGTGTATCACTACTGTAACCTATAGAATACTACTGTGTATCACTACTGTAACCCATAGAATACTACTGTGTATCACTACTGTAACCTATAGAATACTACTGTGTATCACTACTGTAACCCATAGAGTACTACTGTGTATCACTACTGTAACCCATAGAGTACTACTGTGTATCATTACTGTAACCCATAGAGTACTACTGTGTATCACTACTGTGTATCACTACTGTAACCTATAGAATACTATTGTGTATCACTACTGTAACCTATAGAATACTATTGTGTATCACTACTGTAACCTATAGAATACTACTGTGTATCACTACTGTAACCCATAGAATACTACTGTGTATCACTACTGTAACCTATAGAATACTACTGTGTATCACTACTGTAACCCATAGAGTACTACTGTGTATCATTACTGTAACCCATAGAGTACTACTGTGTATCACTTACTGTAACCCATAGAGTACTACTGTGTATCACTACTGTAACCCATAGAGTACTACTGTGTATCACTACTGTAACCCATAGAGTACTACTGTGTATCATTACTGTAACCCATAGAGTACTACTGTGTATCACTACTGTAACCCATAGAGATACTACTGTGTATCACTACTGTAACCCATAGAATACTACTGTGTATCACTACTGTAACCCATAGAATACTACTGTGTATCATTACTGTAACCCATAGAGTACTACTGTGTATCACTACTGTAACCTATAGAGATACTACTGTGTATCACTACTGTAACCAGAGTACTACTGTGTATCACTTACTGTAACCCATAGAGTACTACTGTGTATCACTACTGTAACCTATAGAATACTATTGTGTATCACTACTGTAACCTATAGAATACTACTGTGTATCACTACTGTAACCCATAGAGTACTACTGTGTATCATTACTGTAACCCATAGAGTACTACTGTGTATCACTACTGTAACCTATAGAATACTATTGTGTATCACTACTGTAACCTATAGAATACTATTGTGTATCACTACTGTAACCTATAGAATTACTACTGTGTATCACTACTGTAACCCATAGAATACTACTGTGTATCACTACTGTAACCTATAGAATACTACTGTGTATCACTACTGTAACCCATAGAGTACTACTGTGTATCACTACTGTAACCCATAGAGTACTACTGTGTATCATTACTGTAACCCATAGAGTACTACTGTGTATCACTACTGTAACCCATAGAGTACTACTGTGTATCACTACTGTAACCTATAGAATACTATTGTGTATCACTACTGTAACCTATAGAATACTATTGTGTATCACTACTGTAACCTATAGAATACTACTGTGTATCACTACTGTAACCCATAGAGATACTACTGTGTATCACTACTGTAACCTATAGAGATACTACTGTGTATCACTACTGTAACCCATAGAGTACTACTGTGTATCACTACTGTAACCCATAGAGTACTACTGTGTATCATTACTGTAACCCATAGAGTACTACTGTGTATCACTACTGTAACCCATAGAGTACTACTGTGTATCACTACTGTAACCTATAGAATACTAATGTGTATCACTACTGTAACCTATAGAATACTATTGTGTATCACTACTGTAACCTATAGAATACTACTGTGTATCACTACTGTAACCCATAGAATACTACTGTGTATCACTACTGTAACCTATAGAATACTACTGTGTATCACTACTGTAACCCATAGAGTACTACTGTGTATCATTACTGTAACCCATAGAGTACTACTGTGTATCATTACTGTAACCCATAGAGTACTACTGTGTATCACTACTGTAACCCATAGAGTACTACTGTGTATCACTACTGTAACCCATAGAGTACTACTGTGTATCATTACTGTAACCCATAGAGTACTACTGTGTATCACTACTGTAACCCATAGAATACTACTGTGTATCACTACTGTAACCCATAGAATACTACTGTGTATCACTACTGTAACCCATAGAATACTACTGTGTATCATTACTGTAACCCATAGAGTACTACTGTGTATCACTACTGTAACCTATAGAATACTACTGTGTATCACTACTGTAACCCATAGAGTACTACTGTGTATCACTACTGTAACCCATAGAGTACTACTGTGTATCACTACTGTAACCTATAGAATACTATTGTGTATCACTACTGTAACCTATAGAATACTACTGTGTATCACTACTGTAACCCATAGAGTACTACTGTGTATCATTACTGTAACCCATAGAGTACTACTGTGTATCACTACTGTAACCCATAGAGTACTACTGTGTATCACTACTGTAACCTATAGAATACTATTGTGTATCACTACTGTAACCTATAGAATACTATTGTGTATCACTACTGTAACCTATAGAATACTACTGTGTATCACTACTGTAACCCATAGAATACTACTGTGTATCACTACTGTAACCTATAGAGATACTACTGTGTATCACTACTGTAACCCATAGAGTACTACTGTGTATCACTACTGTAACCCATAGAGTACTACTGTGTATCATTACTGTAACCCATAGAGTACTACTGTGTATCACTACTGTAACCCATAGAGTACTACTGTGTATCACTACTGTAACCTATAGAGATACTATTGTGTATCACTACTGTAACCTATAGAATACTATTGTGTATCACTACTGTAACCTATAGAATACTACTGTGTATCACTACTGTAACCCATAGAGATACTACTGTGTATCACTACTGTAACCTATAGAGATACTACTGTGTATCACTACTGTAACCCATAGAGTACTACTGTGTATCACTACTGTAACCCATAGAGTACTACTGTGTATCATTACTGTAACCCATAGAGTACTACTGTGTATCACTACTGTAACCTATAGAGTACTACTGTGTATCACTACTGTAACCCATAGAGTACTACTGTGTATCACTACTGTAACCCATAGAGTACTACTGTGTATCACTACTGTAACCTATAGAGATACTATTGTGTATCACTACTGTAACCTATAGAATACTATTGTGTATCACTACTGTAACCTATAGAATACTACTGTGTATCACTACTGTAACCCATAGAATACTACTGTGTATCACTACTGTAACCTATAGAGATACTACTGTGTATCACTACTGTAACCCATAGAGTACTACTGTGTATCATTACTGTAACCCATAGAGTACTACTGTGTATCATTACTGTAACCCATAGAGTACTACTGTGTATCACTACTGTAACCCATAGAGTACTACTGTGTATCACTACTGTAACCCATAGAGTACTACTGTGTATCATTACTGTAACCCATAGAGTACTACTGTGTATCACTACTGTAACCCATAGAGATACTACTGTGTATCACTACTGTAACCCATAGAGATACTACTGTGTATCACTACTGTAACCCATAGAATACTACTGTGTATCATTACTGTAACCCATAGAGTACTACTGTGTATCACTACTGTAACCTATAGAATACTACTGTGTATCACTACTGTAACCCATAGAGTACTACTGTGTATCACTACTGTAACCCATAGAGTACTACTGTGTATCACTACTGTAACCTATAGAATACTATTGTGTATCACTACTGTAACCTATAGAATACTACTGTGTATCACTACTGTAACCCATAGAGTACTACTGTGTATCATTACTGTAACCCATAGAGTACTACTGTGTATCACTACTGTAACCCATAGAGTACTACTGTGTATCACTACTGTAACCTATAGAATACTATTGTGTATCACTACTGTAACCTATAGAATACTATTGTGTATCACTACTGTAACCCATAGAATACTACTGTGTATCACTACTGTAACCCATAGAATACTACTGTGTATCACTACTGTAACCTATAGAATACTACTGTGTATCACTACTGTAACCCATAGAGTACTACTGTGTATCACTACTGTAACCCATAGAGTACTACTGTGTATCATTACTGTAACCCATAGAGTACTACTGTGTATCACTACTGTAACCCATAGAGTACTACTGTGTATCACTACTGTAACCTATAGAATACTATTGTGTATCACTACTGTAACCTATAGAATACTATTGTGTATCACTACTGTAACCTATAGAGATACTACTGTGTATCACTACTGTAACCCATAGAGATACTACTGTGTATCACTACTGTAACCTATAGAATACTACTGTGTATCACTACTGTAACCCATAGAGTACTACTGTGTATCACTACTGTAACCCATAGAGTACTACTGTGTATCATTACTGTAACCCATAGAGTACTACTGTGTATCATTACTGTAACCCATAGAGTACTACTGTGTATCATTACTGTAACCCATAGAATACTACTGTGTATCACTACTGTAACCCATAGAGTACTACTGTGTATCACTACTGTAACCCATAGAGTACTACTGTGTATCACTACTGTAACCCATAGAGTACTACTGTGTATCACTACTGTAACCCATAGAGCACTACTGTGTATCACTACTGTAACCTATAGAGTTCTACTGTGTATCACTACTGTAACCCATAGAGTACTACTGTGTATCACTACTGTAACCCATAGAGTACTACTGTGTATCATTACTGTAACCCATAGAGTACTACTGTGTATCACTACTGTAACCTATAGAGTACTACTGTGTATCACTACTGTAACCCATAGAGTACTACTGTGTATCACTACTGTAATTAATAACTTCCTCCTTTTCCTTCACAGCGGAGGTTGTTTGTCTGCAGCACCTCTGGGGATTTTAAGATGAGCTATCTTTCGAATGCAAATCCCGTCTCTCCGTAGAAGCCTTGCTTTGAATAAGAAGGAAAAGATAAAAGGAAGAGAAAAAACAAAGTAACCAGGAGAGAGCCTCATCTAATATTTAGAGTAAACACAAAATGATTTACAAGTTGATTCTGCACCCAAAGTCTACAGTAGAAAAAGTGAGAAGTGCAAAATACTAAAATTCCCTTCCATAAGGATATCATTATTTCAACATGTCATAGTTCAGAAGGCACTGTTTAAACAAAAGAAAAGAAAACATTATCTGGCACAATGCCCACACAATACTCTCAGAAATATGGCAGTACAGTTCCTGACCATTTATGTGTGTTGGTCCAAATCCAAACCAATCATAGCTAGCTAAAAACTGTTGGCTTGTAAAGTTATCCAGCTTACCCAAAACAAACCATTGGCTTTACTGTATTATTTACAGTAAAGAAAACTTGACTTCTAACGGTGTCCTTATGGGACCACGTACCCAGACACATTCTGACAAAACTCTTGTCATCTCTTCAATGACATGACAAGAGTGTTTTCCATGTTTAAAGGTGTGTCAAATATAGTTATTAGACAAGTTCCGTCAGTACCCTCCCCATTTCACTCAGTTTCACAACATTTTCCACCTAATGAACATGACCCAGGAGGGACATTTTCACCACTGTTCACTGCTATGTCTCAGACTGCCCTCCTTTCTGACTTCATTTGTCTGGGATCGGTGTTTCCTCCCAGTCCCCTTGGGAGGGGATAGAGGAGTGACCAGTGAGGACCAAAGTGAAAGCCCTATCAGTCACCAACACAATAGAGACGCCCCATGAATCTCATTAGTGGGCTGGATGCAGGGCCGGGGAGGGTCGGAGGGGAGCGCCGTCTGGGTGAAAATGAGACTGTGTGTCCTCCATCCTCCATCACTCTTAGACAGATAGGGATGATATGGAAGATAGGGAGTCTGTGCACCACTTTAAAGGGCCAAGTCTGGCTATCTCTCCGCACCCCAGGAGTGACCCGTCGGAGACGAACGAAGGAGGAAACTCGATGGATACGGCTATCTCTGTGAGGGGATGTGGTTCAGTGTATGTGCGTATGTGCAGTTCAGTCTATAAACGTTAGGTATAAAATAAACATTAACTACCAACAGAATTGAATTGTGGGTGTTGGGTCTGGTTACACAGTCATTGTCCTCATCTTATTAACCTTCCCAAATTCATCTGTTTTGCAAATTTCAATTATGGTGGCACTGGCAACCATTTCTGTTCACTTGGTAGCAAGAGTAAAACAATGACCAATGTAAGTTTGTTTTATGGATACTTCTTTATAGAACGATTGGATTCCAACAACATGTATTTGTGTCGTCTTCACACACTTTCTATGGCTTAACGTTGACCAACTAGAATCACTGTTAAAAGTCATCCAGACTACAAGGCACGGAACAGAACACCCACAAGAACTCAAATCTAAAAAGGTGGGACTTGTCTTTCTTGACCTTTCGCAACAGTAACCACGGTAACCTCCACGATTACATGAATCAGGTTTGAGTTTTATTTTTTTTGCAGGACGTTGAAAAAAACTAGTGAAGGAATCTGCCCAGACAGAGACAAGGACCGGGAACGGGGTGTAAGAAAAAAAATAAAAATGCTCGTCTCCAAAGGTGAGAAGTTCAAATTGCCCAGCTCAATGGGCTGATTGTCTCAGATCAAATTTAGATTTCAAATGATGAAGTACATGTGCTCGCCTTCAACGGGGAGGAGAATTGGCCTAGTGACTGTCTTTATAGTGTTATATATATATATATATATATATATATATATATATATATATATATATATATCGGCTTCTCTTCTTTTCTTCTCTTCTCGGGTTGCTGGCAGTTCTCCGAGACACATCGATGCACATTGCTTACACTCAATGAAAGTCAACAATTAAGGAGTCAGTGATAAAACGTTGAATGGCGGAATCGATCGAAAGACGCGGTGCCCGCTGCAAGCTTGTCAAAACAGGCCTTCCTAAGAACACACGCCTTGTCATTAGATTGGCTCTATGAAGACTGACATAGAGACACACGCGTGATGGCCGTGGCAACAGGAGATGAATGGAAGTAAGTGGGCGTCTCTTCATTTGTCACTCCTCGATGATAACTGCCTGTCAATAAATGGATAAGGTAATCTGACAGTGTCAACGTGTCAATGAGAATGTATATGTGTATATCCTCGATTCAGCAGACTCCGATCTTAATTGTGGAGCTGCCAATAATAATCCCATTGTGGATCTAGCATTGTGGCTCTAGCATTGTGGCTCTAGCATTGTGGATCTAGCATTGTGGATCTAGCATTGTGGATCTAGCATTGTGGATCTAGCATTGTGGCTGTAGCATTGTGGATCTAGCGTTCGTCTGTGTATCGTTCAGCTCGCTGTGTTTTGGGGACCACCCGCTGTAGACGTCTGACTGTCATCATTGTCACTCAATTCTACATGTAAAATAGGTGAGTGCTCAATTCTACATGTAAAATAGGTGAGCACTCTGTTCAGAGGTGCTAAGTACTCTCGGCCGTCAAACACTATTGGTGTGTCTGAGAGATCCGCTCAATGCATTGGACCTCAGTTTGGTAGACGTTGCTTTTACATGCTGGAAACCTTTCCTGTATAGCCTTTAGCTGTAGTCCCAAGTCCTCAGAGTTCCCATGGTGGAGCCTCATAATCAGCCTCTTGAACCCTACAACTTAATTTCCCAATAATAATGTACTTTTTTTCAATACATTATACACCTTTCTTTATGCAGGACTGTTGCAGAATGGCAGCACGCACACTATAAACCAGAAGATCAGTAGCACAGGTGTTATCTCACCAGTATCCCCTGGTATGAAGGTTATCCGGTGTAAAGCTCAGCCTTTCTCTTTTCTGCCCTCACTGCCGCTGCACACCTCTACACAGCTCAAATGACACCCTATTATTCCCTTTATAGTGCACAGTTTGTTTTTAGGTAATGCACTATGTAGGGAATAGAGTGCCATTTGAGACGGAGCCCATCTTCACAGCCCATTAATCCAGACAGGCTCTGGCCCTGTGCACTGGAGCGAAGAGAGAGAGGATCCCGGATGAACCCCAACGCCACAACCACTTCTATTACTTTACAGTACACCTCTCTACCTACCTCCCTCCCAGTACATCTCTCTACCTACCTCCCTCCCAGTACACCTCCCTACCTCCTTCCGTCCCACCCAGTACACCTCCCTACCTCTCTACCTCCCAGTAAACCTCCCTACCACCCTACCTTTCAGTTAACCTCCCCACCTCCCAGTAAATCTCCTAATCTCCCTATCTCCCAGTAAAGCTCCCTACCTCCCCACCTCCCTACCGCTCAGTAAAACCTCCCCACCTCCCTACCTCCCAGTAAACCTCCCTATCTCCCAACCTCCCAGTAAGCCTCCCTACCACTCAGTAAACCTCCCTACCTCCCAGTAAGCCTCCCTACCTCCCTGCCTGTCAGTTAACCTCCCTACCTCTCAGTACACCTCCCTACCTCCCAGTAAACCTCCCCAACTCCCAGTAAACCTCCCCACCTCCCAGTAAACCTCCCCACCTCCCAGTAAACCTCCCCACCTCCCAATCTCTCAGTAAACCTCCCTACCACCCAGTAAACCTCCCTATCTCTCAGTAAACCTCCCTACCACCCAGTAAACCTCCCTACCTCTCAGTAAACCTCCCTACCTCTCAGTAAACCTCCCTACCTCTCAGTAAACCTCCCTACCTCCCAGTAAACCTCCCTACCTCCCAGTAAATCTCCCCACCTCCCAGTAAATCTCCCCACCTCCCAGTAAACCTCCCCACCTCCCAGTAAACCTCCCCACCTCCCAGTAAACCTCCCCACCTCCCAGTAAACCTCCCCACCTCCCAGTTAACCTCCCTACCTCTCAGTAAACCTCCCTACCTCCCAGTAAACCTCCCTACCTCCCAGTAAACCTCCCTACCTCTCAGTAAACCTCCCTACCTCTCAGTAAACCTCCCTCCCTCTCAGTAAACCTCCTACCTCCCTCCCAGCGTGGTCATTTCATTTAAGAGAGCTCTGTTAAAGGCATCATATGGTTCCGGACTTGACAGTGATTGTGTGTTTGTGTGTGCATGGGGGGTAGGTTGATTCACGTCCACTACAGGGAGTGGGTAGGGGTTTGATTCACATCCACTTCAGGGAGTGGGCAGGTGGGGGGAGAGGGAGAAAAGGGGAGAAAACAGCTGGCTACATCCTAGCAACGACTGGGGAGAGTGGTTTACTGTAGGGAGCATAGTTAAAGCCAAAGTCTTACTGCCAGACTGTCTGGGGCTGTGGGATAAAAGACTACTAGACTGTCTGGGGCTGTGGGATAACAGACTACCAGACTGTCTGGGGCTGTGGGATAACAGACTACCTAGAATGTCTGGGGCTGTGGGATAACAGACTACCTAGAATGTCTGGGGCTGTGGGATAACAGACTACCAGACTGTCTGGGGCTGTGGGATAGCAGACTACCAGACTGTCTGGGGCTGTGGGATAACAGACTACCAGACTGTCTGGGGCTGTGGGATAACAGACTACCACGGGGAGACAGCTCTTGTTCATAATCCGCCCAAAGAGAGCAAGCAAGGGCTTGATTTATAAAGCTGTAGAAAAAATACACTGTTCAACACTGAGTGATAGCACAGGGCTCCTTTTGATAAGTAGGGCTCCTTTGACTGACCAAACAAAGACGAATGTGTTCTTAAGTCAATTAAGAAGTATTTAAAGGAACGCGCTCAGCCCCAGAGGCAAAGTATCAGGTGGGAAAGGAGAAGAACGAACAAAGGTGGACGCGAACAAACCATGTAGAGTGCACCTCCCAGGTTCAACACACTTAACCCTTCGGTAATATAAACCCATCAACTCTGATCTCACAGACGAGACCTCATTAACGGACCTCTAATTGGGTGCTAATCACAAGTCTTTATAAGCAGCGGGTGGTTTTGGTATATGCTCTGCTTTTCCATTGCTGTAGATAACCCAAGAATAACAGATCACCCAAGAATAACAGATAACCCAAGAATAACAGTGATATTGCTACATTTATGATCAGTACTTTACATGACGTTGCTCGGAAATTCCATACAGCAACATGGTATTTCACTGTATTTTACTATTTCAAAGCATCAGCTTTGATTGTGTCAGAATATGTAAGGATTCCTTGCCAGCTCAACATGAAAAGTACCTGTAAGTAGATAGTGACTAAACTAGTCACCTCAATATGAACGGTTTTCATAGTCTCTACTATCGCCCTATTTGTTGTCCCCTTCAACGTGGCGGCCTGCCTGTAATCCTTGATCGTCTGTAGTGGGCAGACGAGCAGGACTCTGATTGTCCTCCCTGTCCTCCATCTCACACAGCCTCCCTCCTAACCTTTAACCCCAGCTGTCATAGTGATGGGTTCCCTTACCCAGAAACCACTTATTTCACAGTTATCACCCTCTGTATGCCGCTTTGATGGCGCCTCGGTGGCCTCTGTATTGAAAATGATTAGGAAGTATGAGATGTGTCTCAAAAATGTCTTTAATTTCAACACAGAGAGCTATTTGAAAGACGTGCTCGTCTTGTCTGAGGGAATCATCATGAGAGGTTTGTCAATGAATTTCCTTAAGATCATACCTGAAATGTCAAAAGAAGAATAGGTAAAACGCATCTCCCAACACCCAAAGTGATTACCTATCTCCATCGTTGGTATGAACTCGAGCATTTCGCTACACCCCACAATAACATCTGCTAAATATGTCTATGCGACCAATAACATTTGATTTGATGATAGAGAACTTCACGTGAACAGGCTTTTTGAAAGATTCTTAGGGCTTTTCTCCCAGTATGTATATATATATATACACACAACCGTTCAAAGGTTTGTGGTCACATAGAAACGTCCTTGTTTTGAAATAAAATAAAATATTTTGTCCATTAAAATAACATAAAATTGATCAGAAATACAGAAATACAGTGAGATGTTGTATATGACTATTGTAGCTGGAAACGGCAGATTTTTTTATGGAATATCTACATAGGGCGTACAGAGGCCCATTATCAGCAACCATCACTCCTGTGTTCCAATGGCACGTTGTGTTAGCTAATCCAAGTTGTATACACTGTATATATGGGCTAGTTGTAACACTAAAATATGAGCTAGTTCTAAAACTGTATATATAGGCAAGTTATAACACTGCATATATGGGCTAGTTATAACACTATATATATGGGCTAGTTATAACACTGTATATAGTGGCTACTTAGAACTCTGTAAATATGGACCAGTTATAATACTGAATATGTGGGCTAGATAAAAAACTGTATATATGGGATAGGTATAAAACTGTATATATGGGCTAGGTATAAAGCTGTATATATGGGCTAGTTATAACACTGTATATATGGGCTAGTTATAACACTGTATATATGGGCTAGTTAGAACAATGTATATATGGGATAGTTATAACACTGTATATATGGGCTAGTTAGAGCACTGTATATATAGGCAAGTTATAACACTGTATATATGGGCTAGTTAGAGCACTGTATATATAGGCAAGTTATAACACTGTATATATGGGCTAGTTAGAGCACTGTATATAAAGGCAAGTTATAACACTGTATTTATGGGCTAGTTAGAACACTGTATATATGGGCTAGGTATAAAACTGTATATATGGGCTAGTTAGAACACTGTATATATGGGCTAATTATAACACTGTATATACGGACTAGTTATAGCACGGTATATATAGGCTAGTTATAACACTGTATATATGGGCTAGTTAGAACACTGTATATATGGTCTAGTTATAACACTGTATTTATGGGCTAGTTATAACACTGTATATATGGGATAGGTATACAACGGTATATATGGTCTAGATATAACACTGTATATATGGGCTAGTTAGAACACTGTATATATGGACAAGTTATAACACTGTATATATGGGCTAGTTATAACACTGTATATATGGGCTAGTTAGAACACTGTATATATGGACTAGTTATTACACTTCATAAATGGGTTAGTTAGAACACTGTAAATATGGACTAGTTATAACACTGTATATATAGGCTAGTTATAACACTGTAAATATAATCTAGTTAAAAAACTGTATATATGGGCTAGTTATAACACTGTATATATGGACAAGTTATAACACTGTATATATGGGCTAGTTATAACACTGTATATATGGGCTAGTTAGAACACTGTATATATGGACTAGTTATTACACTTCATAAATGGGTTAGTTAGAACACTGTAAATATGGACTAGTTATAACACTGTATATATAGGCTAGTTATAACACTGTAAATATAATCTAGTTAAAAAACTGTATATATGGGCTAGTTATAACACTGTATATATGGACAAGTTATAACACTGTATATATGGGCTAGTTATAACACTGTATATATGGGCTAGTTAGAACACTGTATATATGGACTAGTTATTACACTTCATAAATGGGTTAGTTAGAACACTGTAAATATGGACTAGTTATAACACTGTATATATAGGCTAGTTATAACACTGTAAATATAATCTAGTTAAAAAACTGTATATATGGGCTAGTTATAACACTGTATATATGGTCTAGTTATAACACTGTGTATATGGGCTAGTTATAACACTGAATATATGAGCTACTTAGAAAACTGTATATATGGGCTAGTTATAACACTGTATATATGGGCTAGTTATAAAACGGTATATACGGTTTGGTTATAACACTGCATATATGAGCTACTTAGAACACTGTATATATGGGCTAGTTAGAACACTGTAAATATGGGCTACTTATAACAATGTATATATAGGCTAGGTATGAAACTGTATATAGGGGCTAGTTATTACACTGTATATATGGGCTAGTTAGAACACTGTATATATGGGCTAGTTAGAGCACTGTATATATGGGCTAATTATAACACTGTATATACGGACTAGTTATAGCACTGTATATATAGGCAAGTTATAACACTGTATATATGGGCTAGTTAGAACACTGTATATTTGGTCTAGTTATAACACTGTATTTATGGGCTAATTATAACACTGTATATATGGGATAGGTATAAAACTATATATATGGGCTAGATATAACACTGTATATATGGGCTAGTTAGAACACTGTATATATGGACAAGTTATAACACTGTATATATGGGTTAGTTAGAAGACTGTATATATGGACTAGTTATTACACTTCATAAATGTTGTTCTTGGATATATTTGCACTTTTTGTCTTGGTTGATTGGTTGATTTCTTTTGAGTTTCCCATGATGTCAATTAAAGAGGCACTGAGTTTGAAATACATCCACAGGTACACCTCCAATTGACTCAAATTATGTCAATTAGCCTATCAGAAGCTTCTAAAGACATGACATAATTTTCTGGAGTTTTCCAAGCTGTTTAAAGGAACTGTCACCTTAGTGTATGTAAACTTCTGACCCACTGGAATTGTGATACAGTGAATTACAAGTGAAATAATCTGTCTGTAAACAATTGTTGGAAAAATTACTTGTGTCATGCACAAAGTAGATGTCCTAACTGACTTGCCAAAACTATAGTTTGTTAACTAGAAATTTGTGGAGTGGTTGAAAAAACGAGTTTTAATGACACTAACCTAAGTGTATGTAAACTTCCGACTTCAACTGTATGGGCTAGTTATTGTTTCAGAAAATCTATTTTGAATAAATTGAAAGTGATATTTTTAAAACAGTGCTATCAGTGGGTAGGCCTACACTTAGATGTATTTTATAATCAAATATTATCTTCTGAGGTAACAAGTAGCAATTACATATTACTCCCATCTGTCCTGCGAGTCATTTCAAATGATCAATTCACTTCAAACGAGCGTTTCCCGTATTAGTTTCCATATTCGGCGTCTTCCCATCCAATGTCCAATTATTTTGGCTTCAAAACGTGCATAAGCATATAGAAAAGGGTTTGACAGAGTTAGTTGGTGTCAATGATGAAAATAAAAGTGGACTTCTTTGCCAGAATGTCAGCAATTATACCTTCTGAGTGATGAGTGAGAAAGAAATTGTAAAGTGGTGAATGTTGTTTTAACAACAGCCATTGCTTTAATGGCTGAAGGTATTTCTACTTATTTACAAATGAGGTGATTTGCGACCACATTCTTGTCACTCTTGTCATCCACATAATGTCCTAAAAATTCTAGACCACCTTTACTCCACACACAGAGATGCGTACAAAGCTCTCCCTCGCCCTCCATTTGGCAAACCTGACCATAATTCTATCCTTTAGACAGGTCAACATTCACAAGGTCGCAAGGCCAGATGGATTACCAGGACGTGTACTCCGAGCATGCGCTGACCAACTGGCAAGTGTCTTCACTGACATTTTCAACCTCTCCCTGTCTGAGTCTGTAATACCAACGTGTTTTAAGCAGACCACCATAGTGCCTGTGGCCAAGAACAATAAGGTAACCTGCCTAAATGACTACCGACACATAGCACTCACGTCTGTAGCCAAGAAGTGCATTGAAAGGCTGCCTCCGACCGCAAGGCACTACAGAGGGTAGTGCGAATGGCCCAGTACATCACTGGCCATCCAGGACCTCTATACCAGGCGGTGTCAGAGGAAGGCCCTAAAAATTGTCAAAGACTCCAGCCACCCTAGTCATAGACTGTTCTCTCTGCTACCGCACGGCTCCGGTACCGGAGCGCCAAGTCCAGGTCCAAAAGGCTTCTAGACAGCTTCTACCCCCAAGCCATTGGACTCCTGAACAGCTAATCAAATGGCTACCCGGACTATTTTTATTGCCCCTCCCCCACCCTATTTTACACCGCTGCTATTCTCTGTTGTTATCATCTATGCATAGTTACTTTAATAACTCTACTTTTAAGTACACATTACCTCAACTAACCGGTGTCCCCGCTCATTGACTCTGTGCTGGTACCCCCCTGTATATAGTCTCCACATTGACTCTGTACCATTACCCCCCTGTATATAGTCTCGCAATTGTTATTTTACTGCTGCTCTTTAATTACTTGTTACTTTTATTTATTATTCTTATCCATATTTTAAGCATTTTTTTAAGCTGCTTTTTTGGTTAGGAGCTCGTAAGTAACCATTTCACTGTAAGGTCTGAATACCTATTGTATTCTGCGCATGTGACTAATAAAATGTTATTTGATTTGATTTGATTTTGTCTGCAAGGACATGTTGAGTTCCTGCTCTGAGATACAGAATGTCCGATAATGACATTTATAGCTTGATTTAATTGAATTGCTTCTGTGTTGTGACTGGCTACTGGAGGGAGGAGTGTGTGTGTGTGTGTGTGTGTGTGTGTAGTGCTCATGTGAATTTCCTTTCTTTTTATAGATTAAACACAAGAAAATTGTTTTAAGTGAGAAGTAGGCATTGGTCTAAAGCCCGAAAAAGAAAGGATATTCACATGAGCACCACAATGCCTACTCCACCCATGCTCTACCAAGGTTTTCCAGCACACAGCTTTGACCTACTACAGTAGCTATGTTGGTATTGTACTTCAATGTGTACGCAGGTTCCTTAGGATTCAAACCTTCTCAAACAGCCTCATTCATACTCCTTAGAGGGATAATGTCCTGCTATTAAAATAATGTATATATACAGTACCAGTCAAAAGTTTGGACACCTACTTATTTAAAATGTTTACTATTTTCTACATTGAAAAAAAAAAAGAAACTCATGTAAGCCAATATGGAGTAAACAACTCTGATCTCTTTTAACAAGACAATCGAGCAAGCTCCTGTCCTAACTAACTGGCAATAGCAGCCAAGGACTTATTTCTTCTCTGATTACATGCAAGTGTCAAGTGTCAAGGCCAACAGCTTTACACAGATGACTTAAGCCGTGTGAAAAACCTTCCATAGCAAAATATTGCTAGATTCCTTTGGTTGCACCTTGCCTCTCATTCAACTGCTGTTAGCTAGTTAGCTAGTGCTGTTGCTGCGCAACACAAGTGCTTTGGTCTGGTTTTAAAACTCGGATATTTGTCTGAAAGATGTTAGCATTGTCAGAATTGTTTACAAAAAGGTAGCACATCGTTTGTTTTTAATGGACAGAAATGAGCACGAGAGCGATTCATTATACATTTAATAAAAACGGTTACACCAAAAACATAGTCAATATGACAATTTTTTTTAAATCCAATGGTCACTTGATGCACCCTATAGTCTCGTTTTAATCCGCCGTCTCATATTTGAGCTACGCAAATACTCAGAAAACTAATTTGCTAACAACCATGTTAAAAATCTGCTTTTGTGATTCTCAGTAACGACGGGACGGCTTACGACGAGACGCGGGGAGTGTGTTGTGTACCTCCAATTTTCATCGACATTGGTGTCATATTCGCTTAGATATGATAGTAGGGAGATTTGAATTTAACATTGCGCTATCGCCCCACAATAATCTAGAACATGTATGGTACTTCTCTATGGTCCCATCTCCCTTCCACCTGTGAGTGGTTATAATGTCCCTTCTCCCCCCTTCCAGCTGCTCCTTCTCCAAACACCTCGACTGTGTAATCATTTCACGACTCGCCATCTGGCCCTGGCTGAGCTATAAGCACATGCAACAAGCATTTGCATAGCACTGCTGCGAGGAAGTACAATAACAGTATATTTTAACATAATGGATCTTTTTTTTCTCTCTCCAAAGAAAACAGGCCATGCAAATTTCCACCACATGTAGAAGCTGTAACAAATGAAAGAGAGACTTTTGTTTCTCCCCTGTTGTGGACCATTGAACGATCAGCCCCAATATACTCACTATTTACAGTATTACTCAGAAACGTATGGTAATCCTACCCTTGTTATATTCCATTCGTTATACAGCCACTTTTATAGGTATTATATCAGAGTAACTAACAGTGGAATAACCTATGTATATAATTGTCCTTTAACAGGATTGCAAGCCACTGGAGAGAACACACAGGCACACTTGTATCATATGCACATACACACATTGTGTGAACACTCTCTGCTGTCATGTTGTCCTATGCGTTGATGAGCTGGGTCACCCGATGTAACGCTTGACTTTGAAGTAAACGCTTGTATTCCGTTACAAATTTCAGGAGGCACTTTTTCCTATGTACATAATCCCACAGACTCGGATACGTTTGTTTACGTTAAACTACTGTCCATTTGATATGATGTCACTAGACGTAGAAACATGACACTTCTGTCTACAGGATCATTGGGACGTCCCTACCCTAAACCCTAACATTAACCCTTACACTAACCTTAACCATAAGCCTTCCCTTACCCTAACTTTAAAACTTACCTTAACCGTTTTTAATGTAAACTTTAATGGGATGACGTCAGGGTTGTGACGTCCCAAGGATCCAGTTTAGACTTTTACTTGACTCTGGATTAAGAGCAGCATTCAAAGGAAGTAGTCATTGAAATGTTTTAAATTGTATTCCTTAAGAGACGTATGTTAGAACGTGGCTTCACTATGTCTCCCAATGTCTATCTCCTAAATCTGTTGGAGCAGCTGTAGTACAATAGGAAACACCAGTTCATCTCATCATCTCAACTCAAACGGAGACAGAGAGGCGAGGGGCTTTCATACCTCTCTTTCTGAAGCCGCATGTACTGTCATTGACACAATTAAAGAATCCCCATCTGCCTCCCTCCTCCCTCTGTTTTGATTCTTCCTCCCTTTGCTCTCTCCCTCTCCCTCTCTCTCTCTCTCTCTCTCTCTCTCTCTCTCTCTCTCTCTCTCTCTCTCTCTCTCTCTCTCTCTCTCTCTCTCAAATTCTCCAGCCTCTGGCCACCACCTCTACAGAGTAATGCGATTTCTCAGATCAGATAGATTTCCTGTATTACTCCGTAAGGCAGATAGCGAGTCTGGAATTAATGATTATTATCGTCGTGATGAATTTCACACAGAGAGAGGAATGGAGCGAGAGGGAACAATAGCAGTGTATTGTGTGAATGAAGAGGAATATGAATATCGTTTTGTGGCAGCGTACAATGGCTTCTTCTTCACTGTGAAACCTAATGAAATTAATGTCATTAGGGATTGGGAAGGAGTCGAGGAGAGACAATGGAGCCTCTGCACCTGAATTAATTGAGCAAGGGGCCATTATCTGAAAGGGAGGGCTGGTAGACTGGGTTGGACACTTCTGAGGGCTGGAGCCAGCTACCTTCCCTCTGTTTTTCTCATTATTTTCCTTCATTTTCCACTATTTCTCCCTCTTTCTTTACCTTCTTCTTATTTCGTTCTCGGTCATTGATTATTGCACAAAATTAATTGAATGAATGATAAATATGAGTAAAAACTCAACTCTGTTGAAAACTCTGTCTTTTCTTTCTGGCCTTGCTTGTTCCAATTCATTACTCAACTCTGTTTCAGGTGAGAAGTGGGAAAGTGCATAGGGAGGACGTAAAAGGAACTCTCCTTGTAGTTGGAATTGGAATGATGCCAAAGCATTAAATCAAATCAAATCAAATGTATTTATAAAGCCCTTCTTACATCAGCTGATGTCACAGAGTGCTGTACAGAAAACCCAGCCTTAAAACCCAAACAGCAAGCAATGCAGGTGTAAAAGCACGGTGGCTAGGAAAAACTCCCTAGAAAAGCCAGAACCTAGAGAGGAATTAGCCCTTTCACAAGGTCATCTAAGAGAGGTATAGACAGAAGGAAGAGAGGGAAGTTAAGTACACAAACTCACCCATGTGTCTTTGTTGAGAAAGTGTGTGTCTGTGTCTCGGCTGAAAGAAACACAATTTAAAGGAAGCTTAGAGAAGCTTATAAAAGTCAACAGAAACTCTTTCACAAGGGGCACTTTTTCATGTTGAACCAGCATTGAATCATCGCGTCTGTAATTACATTCAACGTCAATATATCGAAATTAACTGAGCAGATAATACCACAGATGGTGTCAACTTTGTGTTGATGTTTCATATTAAAGGGAATTTTTTTCCCTGCGCCAAGGATGTCGATGAGCAAACAGGTGTGCCATTTACATAACACTGCTGCTTGGCGGGCGTGCTCTCGCTCAGACTCGCTGTAAGTAAATGTCAGGCATCCGGCCTCGTTCTCGGCCGTCATCAATCAAAATAGGATCTGCTTCAGCCAACCACGTGGCATTGCCTTCAATCGGCAGTACAAATCGTGTCTCTGAGTAAATGTCAGCCTGATGACCCACTCGTTATTAGTCAGATGAGGGTTCAATATAAGAAGACTTTAGCTCAGATTGGAATTATTGTTGATGACTGAGTTAGCAACCATCAACAACAATACAAGTTAACAACCAACAAGCTAACAAGCATTTCACACTGGGGCACAAACTGATTGAATTAACCTTGTTTCCACGTCATTTTAATAAAAATATTCATTGTTTTTCCACCTGATGACGTTGAATAAATGTGGAAAACTGATTGGATTTGCAAATTGTCATCAACGGAAAAGGAATTTCGGGACTTTTTGGTATTTATTTCAATCAACTTTAAACCTAAATCTAATGACATTGTTTAAAAAAAAAAAAACACTTAGAATTCACGGTAGTTGACAACTGATATGACAACTCATCATAACGCTTCTTTGGATCAAAACACATTTTGTGTATCGATTGCATTGAGTTCTAAATCAACACAACTGTGTTTCCATGGTGAATTCCAGGTTGGTGAGAACATTTTCCAACATTGAAACACCATATGCTGTAAGGTTATTAGAGCTAGTCACTCCCCGCATCATCATTTCCGATCATATATTTCCATAAATGCCAGACAACCTCCAGGTCTCTCACTGCTGAGGACTAGCAGAGACAGAAACAGGCTGCAGGCCGCACATTTATATTGTTTTGGTACCAATTACTATTGATTTTACAACAGGGTTTCAGCTGCAATGTTATTTAATTGGCGATACGTGCACTGTCTGAATCAATGAACACACTCCTGTGGCTTCGTAGCTTAGTTTGAGAAGTTATGGACTTGAGGGAGTCTAAGGAATAGAATGAACATTCACCTCCATGGGGAGGCTACTCGTTTTTCATCAAATAGTGAAGCACCATTTTATGGCCTAAGAGGCGTCTAATGGCCCATTGCACGAATCACAGACTGGTGAAAAACAAGTAAGTAATACGTTTTGTTGAGGCCATTGGGAAAAGGGATTTTCCTCCTCTTTTACTGAAAACTGTTTCACTGGACACTACTGAGAACTATTGAGGACACCACTAAAGATATGGCTATGTCAGGAGCCCGTAAAACTGAACCATGCATGAGAGCACCAGTTGTTCCGGACAACTATGTGATCAAGCTCTCCGCATTTGAGTAAGCCCTTTAAACAGGTTAACATTCACGGGGCCAGATGACCACGGGGCCAGACGGACTACCAGGACGCATACTCAGAGCATGCGTTGACTAGCTGGCAATTGTCTTCACCGACATTTTCAACCGCTCTCTGAACCAGTCTGTAATGCTTGCATGTTTCAAGCAGACCACCATAGCCCCTGTGTCTAAAAATTCCAAGGTAACCTGCCTAAATGACTTCCGCCCCGTAGCACTCACCTCTGTAGCCATGAAATGCTTCGAAAGTCTGGTCATGGCTCACATCAACATCTTCATCCCAGAAACCCCGGACCTACACCAATTCGCATACCGTCTCAACAGATCCACAGATGACGCAATCTCTATTACATTCGACACTGCCCTTTCCCACCTGGACAAAAGGAACACTTATGTGAGAATGCTATTCATTGACTACAGCTCAGCATTCAACACTATAGTGCTCTCAAAGCTCATCACTAAGCTCAGGATCCTGGGATTAAATACCTCCATCTGCAACTGGATACTGGTCTTCCTGACGGGCCACCCCGTCAGGAACCCTCAACACGGGGAGCCCCTCATGGGTGCGTGCTTAGTCCCCTCCTGTATTCCCTGTTCACCCACAACTGTGGTCACGCACGACTCCAACGCCATCATTAAGTTTGCCGACGACACGATGGTGGTAGCTCTGATCACCGACAACGATGAGACAGCCTATAGGGAGGAGGTCAGAGACCTGGCAGTGTGGTGCCAGAACAACAACCTCTACCTCAACGTCAACAAGACAAAGGAACTGGTCGTGGCATACAGGAAAAGGAGGGCAGAGCACGCCCTCATTTGCATTAACAGGGCTGTACCAAGGTTTATTATCTATGCATAGTCACTTTACCTCGACCTATATGAACATATTACCTCAATTACCTCGACTAACCCGTACCCGTGCACATTGACTCGGTATCTGTACCCCTGTATATAGCCTTGTTATTGTTACTTTATTGTGTTACTATTTTTCCTTTAGTTTATTTAGCAAATGTTTCTTACTTTTTAAAAACTCTGCATTGTTGGTTAAGGGCTCGTAAGTAAGCATTTCACAGTACGGTCTACACCTGTTGTATTTGGCGCATGTGACGAATACAATCTTATTGGATTCGTCCTTGTGATCCTTTGTGACAGGGTCACCCATAGCAACCAACTGGAAATGAGCACGTGTACAGATAACCTGAAGGCCTCGTTATCCTGATAAGATCATCTAGAGATTGACTTTATGATAGATGATGAAATAAAGTACATGGCACAATGCTCACGCTAGTCTTAGATGATCAGGATTAGTTATGCTTCCTTTTACTGGTTCCTCCCCATCTCCTGGCCTATCACTGAACCACAGGAGGCTGCTGAGGAGGAGGTCAAGGCTCGTAGTAATGGCTGGAATGGAGTCAATGGAGTGATATCAAAAAACATGAGTTCGATACCATTCCATGAATTCCGTTCCAGCCATTACTATGAGCCTGTCCTCCCCAATTAAGGTTGTCACCAACCTCCTGTGCACTGATCCTACATATTCATAACAGACAAAATAGATTACATAACAATGTAATCTTAACATAACAATTCATAAATGCAATTTCACAGACAAACCATTCTTTAAGTCAGGAGTTCGAGGGGGAGACAGTATTACAAAGTTTTAACTAAAGTAGTGAATCAATTATTACCGAGACCGATGATAAGATGATTTTGTAAAATGGACGATTTGCACAGCGTTCATATCAGAGTGGCGGGCCATCTAAATTACACTCCTATATAACACAGTGGAGTTCTGAATGACACTTTGCATAATAGTGTTTAATTTGACAGTATTAGAGGATCTGATACGGTTGTCAGTGGCATGCCCGGGCTCAATGGGGCTGGGGCTCATTCCCCTTACATTAGGATTTCATTTCTCGTTTTTTCCCATTTGCCGGCGAGGTTATTAAAAACCATCTCTTTCATTGAAATATCCGGACTATTATGATCCTCCTTTTGTCAGAATATATTCCGTCAAGACGCAATAAAGAGGAGAGCCGTGTCAGCGAGTGTCAGACAGACGACTTTGAATGGGAGACTTGAGGAGACTCGATGAAAGAGATAATGCGATCATTTGATTTTTTTCCGCCGATAAATACAAAGGAAGTGTACCTGGGTTGGCAGAGAAGGGGCCCGCTTTTCCTGTTAATTAAATCTGGCGTTAATTAAAGAATTTCTTTGAACCATTAACTCTCACATTGATATCTCTGCAAAGGAGTCATTAGGGAGTTACGGCTAAAGCATGGCAGGGGCGGCTGGAGGAGGTGGTTGGAGGAGGCGTTTCATTTTATTTTGAAACTGAGTAAAATTTAAGTGAACGCTTATCACATCAACCACAGAGATAAGAGTCAAGACGGTGTAATCAGATAAGCCACGGCGCTCCAAGAAAGGAATTTCCTTGATGTTCTCCTCTTAATACTTTGCAATCTCGACACTAGGCAGGTTTCCATTGACCAAGGTGTATTCGACAAACGCAATGTCGCAAAAAAAAATAATAATTGCGACGTGTGTAATGGAAACTGCAGATATAGGAGACATTTATTAGAGGTAGACAACATTTTTATCCGTTCGACGGGTGGATTTTTGTTTTGTCAAAGTTTCTTTAATGCGACGAATGATGATGATTGACAAATAATCTTTGTGTGCAGGGCAAGTGATGTCATCACTCCACATTTAATTCTAAATGCCTACTGTTTGCCTACTGCTTTTTAATCTATAAAATAATATTTCTTTGCAGGACAAGGATTGTCCTGACTTTCAAGAATGCCTGAATTGCTTTGCCTTGCTTTTCTGGTTTGCTGGCAAGTTTCAACATCCAATTATTTTGGATCAAGAGGAGTGAAAGTTTAATCATGGCACGGACCATGGCGATATGTTGGCACCTGATAATTATACTGAACAAAAATATAAGCGAAACATGTAAAGTGTTGGTCCCATTTTTCATAAGCTGAAATCAAAAAACTTCCATATGCTGAAAAAGCTTATTTCTCTCAAATGTTGTGCACATATTTGTTTACATTCTTGTTAGATTATCCTTTGCCAAGATAATCCATCCACCTGACAGGTGTGGAATATCAAGAAGCTGATTAAACAGCAGGATCATTACACAGGTTCACCTTGTGCTGGGGACAAGAAAAGACCACCCTAACGTGTGCAGTTTTGTCACACAACACAATACCACAGATGTCTCAAGTTTTGAGGGATCGCTCAATTGGCATGCTGAATGCAGGAACGTCCACCAGAGCTGTTGCCAGAGAACTGAATTTTAATTTCTCTACCATAAGCCGCCTCCAACGTCATTTTAGAGAATTTGGCAGTACATCCAACCGGCTGTCTGTAATAAAGCCCTTTTGTGGGGAAAAACTGGGCCTGGCTCCCGAGTGGGTGGACCTAGCTCCCAAGAGGGTGGGCTTATGCCCTCCCAGACCTACCCATGGCTGCAACCCCTGCTCAGTCATGTGAAATCCATAGATTAGGGCCTCATCTATTTATTTAAATTGACTGATTTCCTTCTATAAACTATAGCTCAGTAAAATCTTGAAAATTGTTGCATGTTGTGTTTATATTTTTTATCAGTATATTTGAATATGGCAAATATTAGTAAATTATTGCATTCTATCCATGCTGGCTTCACGGGCTACCTGAGACATGAAACAGATAGGTGGACGGGCATACAGGCTGTTGCCAATTTATTAATACGCAATTTATCTAAATAGGTCATGGAAACACTTAAACCACTTCATTTGTATTCTACACTAGTGTTTTAGGTGTGACTTCATAACGTCCAGCTGATTTAATCAACAGAAGATAGTTAGTTACATGGAAACATAACGTAGCAGGCAATTGTCACATCTATTTTCTATACAAACGTTCTAAATGTAATATCCATGTTATGTTATACTACAATATTACTGTTCATAAACTACTACCATGTGTACCTGAACTACCTCAATTCGTTTCTTTCTTTAGGGTCTAAGGTGTTGGGGGGGGGTAAGCTGACATATGGAATTGTTTTAAGAAAGTCATACTATGGATCATTTAGCTATTTGATTTAGAATTGTAGGACCACTTTAGGTGTACATTTTTTTTTTATGTTATTATTTGATAAAATATTGATTTTGGCCTTTACTTCGAAAGCCCATAGAATCGCATTGAATAACACATTCATAAATGGCAAAAAGGCCAGTCTAAAAATAAATAATAAAAAACAAGGTTTTGAAGTGTCTGTCCTAAATCTAGGAGATATTTCTTTTAAATCTGGAAATATATACAGTATATATAATATATACAGTTGACACATACCTTCAGACGAGTCCCATGACACTTGTGGGGGTCGTAGAGCAAAATGGTGAACACCATCGTGTTCGTGAGGGGGTCACAGAGCAAAACAAACAAAGGTTCGGACGCTAGACGTTTGGGTGAGAAGACCCATTTTTGGGATGTCTCATGGTCTGACAAACACCGCTCTCTAGCTCTGCCACCTTTCACCGCAGATGCAGAAGTGCAACACTGGTAGGTGCGGTGGATTGAGACACATCCAGTGCAAAACCCCTGATATCTCTATAACTTTAACTGACAGATTTCGATGGAGATTTTTGTTGTTGTTATGCAACTTAGATTGACACACCGGTGGCGTCAATCGACTCTAGAGGGATTTATACCATGTTTCTACATACACAGTGGTGTAACATTTAATTTCCCTGACCAACCAGGAGGAATATGTTGTCCTAGCTATCATCATCACAAATATTAATACTGCTGTCTGTACCTGGTGTGCCAATGGGCCAGACAACACACACGCAAACCTCGTTAATCTCCCCTAATTAAGAAACCTCAGTGGAGGTGCCCAGTTGCAGAGTATTTAAGCTAATTACACTGTTAATTATAGCATTAATTAAGTGGCATAATTGTCGTTCGATAGAATGACTGCGTCAGCCCCTAAAAGGCAAAGGGTTAATTTTGTGGGAAACCAAGCCTGCATTATTTACTTACAAATGAATAATACATTCCAACGAGGAAGCTAATACATTTCACTGAGCAGACCAAAGCAAGCAAATTATTTAAATATTCATCTCTCGTGAATATTTTGTGAGTTAGGTTTTGGGGTCTTGAGTGAGAACACATTTCATCTCTGCAGTTTTATCTATAAATTTATGGCACGGGAAAACAAATGTCCTTTCTTGGCCTAAACAAATGACCAACGTTAATGTTCGCAGAAGAAACAAAAACATAAAAAGTTAGCAGCATAAATTCTGCATATGATAGTGTTGTGTATGCGTGTGCAACTGGAAAAGGATGGATTGGTTTGTAAGCTTGCATTACAGGAGCAGTAGATATACCAAAGGGTTGCAAATGCGTTGGTCAAAAGACCTTGTTGCTGATTTCGGTAAGATATTGTAGGCTTTACAATACTGTTAAGCTACATATTTAATAGTTCCTTTATTGGTTGGTCTGTTGCTAAGCAAAAAACATCTCGATCTAAATGTTGTCCTTTAAAAGTAGAAGTACATCTTTAAAACGGTTGAAGTTGACGTCTTGGATGGCTACCTGCCTTCATTACACCGAGGGCAGAGGACTAGAAAAAGATAAATAAATCACGTACCCATTAATGAGTGACTGATATCACCGAATAAAATGGCGGCACAATAAATTCCCCCACCATGAAACCACACAAACACACTGAGATAATTAATGTAAATTATTTTCGCCTCCGAAGTCTTCTCAGTACATGAGTAATACGAACCATCAGGAAGGCCTCTTCCTCTGCATTAATTACAGAAAATGACAAGCGAGCTGACAAGCGGCAAGCTCATTATCGGAGCACATTCGAAACTTTGCAATTTGCGTGCGTGAGGGGAGGAAGGAGGGTGGGAGGATGGGAAGGGGAGGAAGGAGGGTGGGAGGATGGGAAGGGGAGGAAGGAGGGTGGGAGGATGGGAAAGGGAGACGGAGACAGACTCCGAGCTAAATTAATCTCCTCTCTTTGCCGAGTGTGAGCCCCCTTCTAATTTTGGCGTTATTAACAGGTTTGGTGGTATCGCTCGTTCCACGTCAGGCTAATCAGGAAAAAAAAAAAAAGTGGCGTGTTCGGGAGAGCGTGGTGTCATTCGAGAGGGATCAGGCCTCGTAACACACCCTCCATCACGCGCAATACTCTACAAGGTTGCTTTTAATAAGCTCCCTTAATCATCAGCGGCGGGTTTCACTCGACACGACACTGTCGTCGCTCTCTCATGAAGGAGAGTCATTAGGAGACGTAGAGGTTTATCAAGGGGAGGGGAAGGGGATGGGAGGGCCAAGGGGGCTGGAGGGGAAGGGGATGGGAGGGCCAAGGGGGTGGAGGGGAAGGGGATGGGAGGGCCAAGGGGTCTGGAGGGGAAGGGGATGGGAGGGCCAAGGGGGTGAAGGGGAAGGGGATGGGAGGCCAAGGGGGCTGGAGGAAGGGGATGGGAGGGCCAAGGGGGTGGAGGGAAGGGGATGGGAGGGCCAAGGGGCTGGAGGGGAAGGGGATGGGAGGGCCAAGGGGGCTGGAGGGGGAAGGGGATGGGAGGGCCAAGGGGGGTGGAAGGTGAAGGAGGATAGGAGGGATGGAGGATGAAGGAGGAGGGGTGAAGTAGGAGGGGTGGAGGGTGAAGGAGAAGGGGTGGAGGGTGAAGGAGAAGGGGTGGAAGGGTGAAGGAGAAGGGGTGGAGGGTGAAGGAGGAGGGGTGGAGGGTGAAGGAGGAGGGGTGGAGGGTGAAGGAGAAGGGGTGGAGGGTGAAGGAGGAGGGGTGGAGGGTGAAGTAGAAGGGGTGGAAGGGTAAAGGCGGAAGTGTGAAGTAGAAGGGGTGGAGGGTGAAGGAGAAGGGTAGAGGGGGAAGGGGGTGGGGTAGGGTGGAGGATGAGGGCTGGAGGGGTGCAGGGTGGTGAGGAGGGGTGGAGGGGTGCGGGGTGGTGAGGAGGGGTTTAGAGTAATGTAGACCCATGTGTGCGAGCCTCAGAGACAATCTGGTGAAGGAAGTTGAGCCATCTGCTCACGATGTGTAGACGTGTGTGTTTGCATGTTACATTTATTAAATATCTGGGATGAATATCAAAGTAAAGTATGACATTGTGTTTTCTTTACCCTTCCTCTACTCTTCCTTTAACCTTCCTCTACCCTTCCTCTACTCTTCCTTTAACCTTCCTCTACTCTTCCTCCACTCTTCCTTTAACCTTCCTCTACTCTTCGTCCACTCTTCCTTTAACCTTCCTCTACTCTTCCTCTACTCTTCCTTTACTCTCCCTTTAACATTCCTCTACCCTTCCTTTACCCTTCCATTAACCTTCCTCTACCCTTCCTTTAACCTTCCTCTACCATTCCTCTACTCTTCCTCTACCCTTCCTTTAACCTTCCTCTACTCTTCCTTTAACCTTCCTCTACTCTTCCTTTACTCTCCCTTTAACCTTCCTCTACTCTTCCTCTACTCTTCCTTTACTCTCCCTTTAACTTTCCTCTACTCTTCCTCTACTCTTCCTTTAACCTTCCTTTACCATTCCTCTACTCTTCCTCTACCCTTCCTTTAACCTTCCTCTACTCTTCCTCTACTCTTCCTTTAACCTTCCTCTACTCTTCCTTTACTCTCCCTTTAACCTTCCTCTACTCTTCCTCTACTCTTCCTTTACTCTCCCTTTAACTTTCCTCTACCCTTCCTTTACCCTTCCATTAACCTTCCTCTACCCTTCCTTTAACCTTCCTCTACTCTTCCTCTACTCCTCCTCTACCCTTCCTTTAACCTTCCTTTACCCTTCCTCTACTCTTCCTCTATTTTTCCTTCAGTCCTTCAGACCAGTTTCCTTTTAACTGGTCCCCTAGTAAACTGTGTATTTAATGTTTATATATTCTAATTAGTTGGTTCAAGTCAGATGTCAATAAGGTGTAATGTCATTGGCTATGCTTGCAGATAGGGGGAGATCGAGAACGTAAATTATTCCCAGTCTTATATTGATATGCAAGCGGTAGGTCACGTTCTGAAGTACTGTATTCTATTTTCATATTTACAGTGTGTACGAGTTCACTATGTACATTTCTTGATATACATACACTACCATTCAAAAGTTTAGGGTCACTTGTTTTTGAAGGAAAAGCACATTTTTGTCCATTAAAATAACATCAAATTGATAACAAATGGGTGGGTGGGTGTGTGCATGCATGTGTGTGTGTGTGTGTGTGTGTGTGTGTGTGTGTGTGTGTGTGTGTGGGTGGGTGTGTGGGTGGGTGTGTGTGTCGGTGGGTGGGTGGGTTGGTGGGTGTGTGTGTGTTTGGGTGTGTGGGTGGGTGTGTGTTTGGGTGTGTGGGTGGGTGTGTGTGTGTGTGTGTGTGGGTGGGTTGGTGGGTGGGTTGGTGGGTGGGTGTGTGGGTGGGTTGGTGGGTGGGTGTGTGGGTGGGTTGGTGGATGGGTGGGTGGGTGGGTGGGTGGGTGTGTGTGTGGGTGGGTTGGTTGGTGGGTGGGTTGGTGGGTGGGTGGGTGTGTGTGTCGGTGGGTGGGTGGGTGTGTGTGTGGGTGGGTGGGTGGGTTGGTGGGTGGGTGGGTGTGTGTGTCGGTGGGTGGGTGGGTGTGTGTGTGGGTGGGTGTGTGGGTGGGTGTGTGTTTGTGTGTGTGGGTGGGTGTGTGTTTGGGTGTGTGGGTGGGTGGGTGTGTGTGTGT